>JADBJO010005021.1:148557-158557 GCA_016801955.1 Conus betulinus | reverse complement strand
ACGACGACGAGAACGATGATGGTGGTGGTGGTGGTGTGTAGTGGTTTTGGCGGTGAAAATTACACGATTAGTATAAAAATACTAATCGGGATGATAGTGATGATGACGACGACAACAACAGCAACAACAACCATAAGAACAACAACAGAAATAATAAGAACAACAACGACCAAGCAAAAGAAGTAAATAGGTATAATACAAAGCACATTATAGAAAGCCTAATGTTGTATGCACATTACATAAAAAATGTAGTGAGGTAATATTAAAAAAAGGACACACACACACACACACACACACACACACACACACACACACACACATATATATATATATATATATATATATATATATATATATATATATATATATATATATATATATATATATATATATATTATATATGTCCTTTTTTAATATTACGTATGTATATATATATATATATATATATATATATATGCGTCTATATATATATATATATCGTTATATAAAAGACCATATGCGTCTGTCGTAAAAGACCCCGTTCAACTTTCCTTCTTCCCAGGAGTCTTAGCAATGTTGATCTTGATATTATTCTGATAATTCTTTGCTTTGTGATGGTTTTTTTTGCTCTTCCTTTTACTCGGAATGTGCAGCCATTTTCTCTCTTCGTGTTCAGTTCTGTGGAATGATTCATGATATGGTGGCTTCGTTCTTGCTCATTTATCTAATGATTAGGGTTTCTGATCAAATCAGATCGGTTATGCTGTTGAATTAACAACAAGTGAATAGTTTTTTCATCTTCGGCATCATCATCATCATCATCATCATCATCATCATCATCATCATCATCATCATCATTCAAACCTAACCGATCAGATCCATTGGTTGTATGTGATGTTAGATAAAATGTACAAATGAAAACTGGAACAACTTCCAATCATGCAAACTCAATCCACAATACGTGAAAAAATTCACCTGTAATCAAGGATATGGGAAGTAATCAGGCATATCTTAATGCTTTACATACTGACTATGGCTACTCCCAGGTGCACACTGGCTGCATAAAGTTTGTTGCTTAATATATCACGTGAAAGCAGTGACAATCATTTTGATTATGGAGTTCTCCACAGCACAGGTTGCAGTGCTAGAGACTCTTCAGTGCTATGCCTTATCACTTCTGTCCCAGATTGTTCTGCGCCAGAAGAGGAGAGCTTCCTCTCCCTATAGCAGAAAACGTCTTTGGACATTTTATACAAAAAATCCTATCACCAGAAGATATATAAATTGTCTGCTTTGTCGTTTGGAATTTTTTTTTTTTCTCCATCTTTCTTCATTTACCTATTCATTTATCTGTTTTTTGTTTTTTATTTATGTACTTATCTATTTTACTTCAGTCTCATTCAATCGAAAATGCCTTGAAACTGGAACCAGTTTCTAATAAATCTGAGATCAAATGTAAAAAAAATCTTGGAAACTGCAACATCACAACTGATGGAAAGTCCCTGGACAAGGCATTGATGATGTGTGCGTCATGTTTGTAATGTGGAATTTCCGGCAAGTCCCAACACTCTGTAGCATAAATGCGATAGAAGTATTTCGTTACACGTTATGCATAGTGGAACTTTCACACTTATAAAAAGACAAACGTTTGTAAAGCGATGGGCCCATGTGTTTTTTTAGAACAAAAACTCATACTTTGTCTTTGGTCACCAGTTGCAGATGGTATGAATTCAAAACACTTCATTATGTCTGTTCAGTCCTTTCATCAGAGATCCTTGATAAGACCATGTCTTTGTTTTTTTTTCTGATCTCTGTTGGACACAGATGTACTGAAAATGTGTCTTGAATTTGTGGCATTATAGGCATCATCATCAGCCAGCCCATTGGCTTGAATACCAGCATGACCTGGAACTCAAACAAGAACAGTTTTGTTCCAGTCACATTTGAGAGAAATACACATTAAAACAGTTTAGGATGGTTAAAGTTAGTTCCAGCGATGGCTTCCAGAGCAGAAAGGGGAGTTACAAGAAATACAAACAAAAAGTCTTACGATAGTCTAGGCTAGTGCTGCGAGTTCAGCAATGTATTTGTATATCTCAGACAGAAGATGTTGTGGATGAATCTTGAGGAAGAGCAGCACGAAAACTCTTTCAGATCTGAAGCCATAAGTAGACATTCTCTGAAGAAAGGGGAATCTTGGTACGATCTGATCTTGGTACGATCTGACAAAACAGGTCTTGTATGCCAGAGACCTGCCAGATCCTTGTGGAAAGAATCATCCTTGTGGAAAGAATCAAGATAGAAGAAAATGCACTAGGAAAATGCACTAGGGATGCATCTTCTGTCAGGCTGCAATGCCCAGCAGCATGTATGTTCACATTAATAAGACCAGTCTGTATTATGTCCAGTTCATTTATTTTGGCTTTACAAATTGTTTGTTTACTTATTTAACAGTTGTAGTGTGGTGTTCAGTGTGTACACAAGGAACAAAAATGTGATGGGATCAAGCACTGCATGAATGGTGATGATGAGAAAACATGTTTTTCGAGAAGTGTTATAGCTTCTGCAATTGGTCCCCCAGCTGTGGTCAATTTTGACATACCTGGAGGATTCTCAGTAACTTCATTACCTGAAAATACCACACAGTGCCCAAACACTCACTTTCAGTGTCACGATGATGGCTTTTGCCTCCCTGTGTACGTTAAATGCAATGACATGAACGACTGCCCGGGTCATGAGGATGAAGTTAACTGTAAGAATTACATGACGTGCCCAGGGTATTATCGATGTCGTGACAAGAAAAGAACACTCTGTGTGCATGTGAATCACCTGTGTGATGGTTTTGCCACAATGCCCACTTCATGATGATGAGCTGACATGCAATATGGTTTGTCCTGAATCGTGCATTTGTTACGGTCTTGCCTTCATCTGTAACCGTACTTTTCTTGTCAGCTCATTCCACAAGTACGCTACCTTGATGCCTCGGGCACAGGGATGCCTCTGAGTGACATCACTCATAACACCATGCTGATCCACCTGGGCGTACAGGCATGTGGGTGGAGGACGTTGACAGACGTCATTTTCCCCAATATTCACAGTGTGGACCTCAGTGAGAATCTACTTCATTCGGTCAGCTTCAGCCACTTTGCAGGAATGCCTCAACTTAGAATATTGAATCTGGCAGGTAATCCTATGTCTGGTGGTATTTCTTATGCACGCAATCGCCGTGTGCATCCATCACTGATGATCTTCAATATTTCCCATATCCAGTCAGATTCTTTGAACATGAGTGCGTTATCATCTCTTATGCCAAAGTTGCAAGTCCTGGATTTGTCAGGGAATGGGATTGAGGCTCTGCGAGGGCAGTGTTTGTGTAGTGATCTTCAGTTCCTAAACTTACAGGGTTGTCCTATAAATGATTTCACTCCAGATTTTATGACATTCATGGCAAATCTGAAGTATGTTTTGACAGACAACTTTAAATTGTGTTGTTCTGTAGTTTTACCAGATAATTTTCTAGGCAAGTGTTTGGCCCCTTCTAATGAAATCTCGTCATGTGATCACTTGTTAAAATCTGTTGCTTATCGTTCTGCTTTTCTGATTTTTGCTTTTCTTGCTGTTCTTGAAACTGTGGTTGTTTTGTCTACCACACCTATCTTTTGTTGCACACAACACCAATGCTTGTTTGGCAGTATTTGTACTTCACCTGTGTATTTCTGATCTTTTGATGGGAGTGCATCTGGTCTTCATTTGCGTAGCAGATTGGATGTATGCTGGTGCCTACATTTGGAACGACACTGGATGGAGACATAGTGTAGCTTGTAGCATGGCTGGGTTCTTTGCAATGTTATCGTTTGAACTGTCAGCCTTCCTTATCTGTTTAAATCACGTTTGACCGTTTCCTGGTGATTCGTTTTCCTTTTAAGTCGAATTCGGTTCGGAACTACATCAGCTCACGTAGCCTGTGTCGCCATGTGGGCACTAGGCCTCACACTGGCAGTGACACCCCTCTTGCCTGTAGCATCTCACTGGGAGTTTTTTTTCCATCAGACAGATATTTGTGTTCCACTGCCTGTCACAAGAAGTGACTTTCCTGGACACGTTTATTCGTTCAGTATCATGATCGTCTGCAACCTTATCCTCTTTCTCATGGTTGGTATTGGTCAGGTACTCATCTACCAGTTGGTGAGGAGTAACACTATGTCTGATCTACTGAAAAAGGCTAAACACGAGGCCCACTGACAACGCTCACTCTAAAGAAGTAAATATCGCCAGGCGTCTCCTGTCAGTTGCAGTGTCTGATTTTCTGTGCTGGTTTCCTGTTGGTCTGTGTGGGGTCCTGGCTACCTGTGGTGTCGACATTCCAATGGAGATCAATGTGGGGAATGGCCATTTTTGTGTTGCCACTCAATTCAGCAATCAACCCATTCCTCTACACTTGGAACATTCTACTTGAGAAACGGCGAAAGGCACAAGAACTCCGTTTTCACAAACTGTTACGAGTTCGGAAACATGAGAGCACTGGTGGAAAAGAAGCGAGAACATGCATCTGCTGACTGTCTTTCAGCAAATGGATCGTGAAGTGCACTGAGTTTGACTGAGAAAAATATCTCTACATGATTTCTTCGTCATACAAAATACAGCCTGAATGTTTGAAAAATTATCAGGAAAAATTAAAATTTGGAAGAACAAAGCAGCAACGGGCTTTCAAACAACAAAGAACCCCCTTTCCTTTCTCCTATCCCCTATCCTGTCATGCTTTTCTTTTTCACCCATTTAGTCGCTTTTTCCTTCACTTATGATGTAAGCATCTGAGTGTTCAGGTTCTGCGTTGTGAAGAAGCAGAAATGTTCCACTGATAATGTCATTGAGGGCGCTGCTTCTTATCACAAACTTAGAATTGACGATGGCAAACCTATGTAGATAACTAGAGTGTTAAGGAGGGAAGGAGCGTTAGTGTAGAACAGATATCGTGCTGATAATGCCCCGTTGTAGTGGAGTGAGAGGAGAATCATACAACACCTAGAAGATATAGAAGAGCTGCACAGCTCGGAACAATTCCAACAGAGTGTTGATCTGCTCTTTGAGTCCGTTCATAACCGAAAATGACTTTTTTTTCAGGAGAAAACATTTTTTTTTTTTTTTTTAATTTTTGAGACCAAAGGAATAACTCCCTTTCTGAGTTTTTTTTTTTTTTTATTGTAAGTGTCTGAAGACAAACTGTCAACTTTTATGTCATAAAAGGTCATTTCAATCAAAGTACAGTACTTCACAGACAGCTATCAACTCGTTAAGTTACTTCACAGCGCTTATGTCCAGTGGACAATGTACACTGAAATCAAAGTGGGAAGGCAGTCTGGCTCTGCTGGTTGATGCAGATTCGCACCACACATCCGAAGCAAAAAAACTGTATAGTTCTGTTCTAGGCCCACATTCCATCATAGCTACTTTTTTTTTAATCATTAGCAATCTAAACTCTATAATGGCGTCTCAGAACGATCCTGGATCTACCATTTGGTAATGATCGACATCATGGATCCAGACTGAAATCCTAGAGGATCGTCTGTAGGCCACATTTTCATCTTTTGACATGCTGTTATTGAAAGAGGTAGACCAGGTTTGGCATAACCTTATGAAATCTGAGGAATAACTTAAGCAAACAAGAGCAAAGCCACTATACCATACACCATCTTTGAGATAGAACATCAAGAGAGGAAGTGGCCGAACATCCAGACGTAAGGGAAGAGCAAGAAACATCACCAACCAAACAAACATTGAAATAATCCCATGGCCAGTACTGCGAAGACTACTCATACTGGGGTTTCCCAATAACAGACACAAATGATCAAACACATATCAACTGAAATAACACTTGGAATATCTCAGTAACCCCAGCACATACTGTAGACGTGTGTGCGCTGGTTTTTGTTCATCAGTGGGGAGATGTCAGCGTGTGTAATTAGACATGGACATGAGTGTAAAAGCGTTGGTGTGTGTGTGTGTGTGTGTGTGTGTGTGTGTGTGTGTGTGTGTGTGTGTGTGTGTGTGTGTGTGTGTGTGTGTGTGTGCGAGCGTGCGTGCGTGCGTGCGTGCGCGTGTGCGTGCGTGCGTGTGTGTGTGTGTGTGTGTGTGTTTCACATTTAACGTCTATCCACTCTAGGTGATGTGAGACGGGGGGGGGGGGGGGGGGGGGGGGGGGGGGACCCTCATCACACAAAGATAAATAAATAAACAAACAAACCAAACCCTCGTGTTAAACCTAGAAAACTACAAACGGTTTTGATATGGGAGAGAACATTGAGAGGTAGTGGACGGATGAAGATGGTCCTCTTTCATGTAGATTTAGTAGTAGGTAAATGATTAACTCAGTTAAAAGTAACCTCATATGTATAATATAATACAAGTAAGAAACTGTAAGTACTTACTTATTGAACTCATTGATGGGGAAAGAAATAATTCATAGGTTAATATTGGTGATTCAAAATATTTCTAATTGTATTAGTAGAAAGCATGGGTATAATTTGTTTGATACCGGTACATGAGATAATATGACCAACAGTGATGCTCTGTCCACAAACACAGGAGGCATTTTTTACTAAGTTTGCTGTGTAAAAGCATCGAATTTCAGCCTGTACATAAGGGACGATCACTTTCTGCTGACGTGGGACTGCGCACGCGCGCGCGCGCGCGCACGTATGTATATGTATGTATGTGTGTGTGTGTGTGTGTGTGTGTGTGTGTGTGTGTGTGTGTGTGTGTGTGTGTGTGTGTGCGTGGGTGGTGGGCGAGGGGATCTCCTACGTATCATCACTTTTCAAAATCACGCACACATTTATATATATATATATATATATATATATATATTATAAAAGAAAACCCATAACTGGATCTATATAAATCAAGAAGTCGTCGACTCAGTGTCTTCCCTTCTTTACTTCTTCAAATTTTCGCCTTTTTCAAGGCTTCATCAGGAATATTATTTACTTTTCCTCAGAATAAGCAGCTGAGGAAAAGTAAATAATATTCCTGATGAAGCCTTGAAAAAGGCGAAAATTTGAAGAAGTAAAGAAGGGAAGACACTGAGTCGACGACTTCTTGATGTTATACATATACACACACACACACACACACACACACACACACACACACACACACACACACACACACACACACATATATATATATATATATATTTTTATATATATATATATATATATATATATATATATATATATATATATATATATATATATATATATATATATATATATACGAGTGTGCCATTCCTCATTAGTCTTGGACTGTGAATTCATCATACGCAGCGTTCTGCATGGAGAAAGGCTGTTCTCCACTTACCTTAAATCATAAAACTACGGGAACCATCAAAATACCGAAGAGCTTCAATTTTGATAAATCTAACTGGAATCTCTTTTTGCTGTCAATATTTGAAAGGAACTAAGAGATGAAGCACCGCAACATTCTGATCCTGCAGAAACCCTCTCAAATGATCCCGTCAATTGTGCTCGAAAATAATGTTTTGACATTTTCAAATAAACTTTAAGTGCTGAAAAATCTTTGTTTAGCTCTGACAGCTTACTCTAAAAGAATCTTTAGAAGAGGCCTCGTCCTTGTAGCTACCCCAGACCATCAGAACCCTACCAGTGAGCCGACTAAAGGAGTGTGAATTGTAGAGCGCTTAGAGCAATAGGCGCTATATAAGTATTCATTATGATAACAACAACAACAACAACAACAACAACAACAAACAATAATAATAATAATAATAATAACAAACATGACAATCTTCCTCTATTCATAATACAAACAAACCAGCGTTGAGACTTTTACTTGAAGCTGACAAGAACCACTTCTGTGTGAAATGGCTGACAATCCCTGTGGCGCAGTTTTAAGCATCTGTGATTCCGGCTGAGGGGACGCGGGTCCGATTTCCATCAGAACCATGTTTTTCATTTGTGGAATGTTTCGACCCCAATCGGCTCTTACCCAGAGCTGAGTTGTCTCTGTGCATAAATGGGATAACAGGAGCTTCACAGTCAGGTTTCATTTATTGATTGGTTGTGCCTATAAGTTTTTTGTGTGTTGTTTGTTTTTTTCCCTATTTTCTGATCAACATTACAGATGTCTGCATCTCTTGGGCCTGGTTGAGTCCGGGATATATCATAAAAGAAGACTAGAATACTGCCCTAAACGAACGCATGCATTTTTTGTTATCTTCAGCCTGCAGTCAATCTACATTCAGGCAATCCCCTCAACCTGTTATGATTTAACAGGATTTATTTCGCATCTTCCTCCTTCAAACTGTCCTACCCTTTGTCACATTTACATTCATAAATCTTTCAATACGCACCGTTCACATCACACTGATATTTTTCGGATTGAGTCACAGGAAACGTACACTTTGATCACATGATTTTTATATCCAATACAGATTGTCCACTGAACATGACCACTTCCAATTCACTGCTGTAAATTCATACCTGGGCATAGATAGTAATGATTTGTACAGACATGAACGTTGACGTTTCATATATAGTATATAATACGATACATTGGAAAAAAGAGAAAAAAGAGAAAAAAAAAAATCAGTTGGGGGCCAACAACTACTTTACCTAGAGGAAAGGAATTCTGTTTTTGTCATGAGTGCAGATCGAAACACACCGTTGGACTTTAGCAGAGGTGTGCATCCCATTCAGTGTCTTTTCTGGATATTGTATAATTTCCATCCCAGTCCATCACAAAGCGATGCTGCCAGCAGAATGTCCGTTCTACATTGAGTCCACACCCCTTCTCCACCCTTAACAGTAATTGTGCACCGTTAAAAAAAAAGAGATCTATCACAGAATTCTTTGCTGTTTTGTTTCTCGGTTGGCTGTTGTTGCATGAAAAAACGTTTTGATGAACCAAAATACCGCAGTTAATTCGTGGGTGTTGTGTGGCCTCGACGTTTTTCTCTTCCCGAAAGTAACACATTGCTCATAGTCATATATTGAGAGGAATATTCTCCACCTCTTCCGTTAACACACACACACACACGCACAACACGCACGCACGCACGCACACACACACACACACACACACACACACACACACACACACACACACACACACACACACTCACACATGCACACACACGCGCGCGCGCGCGCGCGCGCATTCACAGGCACAATCACACACGCGTGGAAAAAATGCACACTTTTTCGAAATAATCAAACAAAAGAAAGTTCACCAAGGTGTTGGAAACAAAACAATACAAACGAACAGAAACTCTGATTTCTCTCCCATGGTTCTGTACTCCCCAGCGCTTCGAAGGGCTTCATCCTAAAGATAAAGATTTAAACTAACACGCTGGTTCTTTTGGAGAAGAATGGTGCTGTTTTCATTCGTTTTTTTTCTTCTGCCATAAATCAATGCAGAGGACAAATGATTTGTAGACGAAGAGATTCCAGATCTATTGTTTAAATGTTCACTTTCAGATTTCAATAATTCCTTTATAAATATGCATCAAGTGTTACTGATTTTGTAGAGTTTGTAACATTTTCTGAAAGCAAATCTCCCGTGCTTTGCGCCGTTTCTCTAATATTATGCTCAAAGTGTAGAGGAAGGGATTGAGTTCTGAGTTGAGAGGCAACACAAATATGGCCATTCCCACGTTGACCTCCCCTGGAATGACGACACCAATGGCAGCCAGGACCCCACACAGACCAATAGGAAACCAGCACAGAAAATCAGATACAGCAACTGACAGGAGACGCATGGCTATTGTTACTTCTTTGGAACGAGCATTCTCAGTGTCTACGTCTTTAGGCTTTGTTAGCTGTTTAGACATAGTGTTACTACGTACCGACCAGTAAATAAGACACTGTCCTATGCCAATCATGAGGAAGAGGATTAGGTTGTAGATGACCATAACGCTAAATGAATAAATATGACCAGGAAACTCAGGATCTGGTGACAGGCAGTGGAATGCAAATATCTGTCTGGCGGAAAAATTCCCAGTGTG
>JADBJO010005021.1:117500-131566 GCA_016801955.1 Conus betulinus | reverse complement strand
AAACAAAAAAGTAGACGAAAGGACAGCAGATGAATAGATAGATAGATAGATAGATAGATAGATAGATAGATAGATAGACTAGATACTACATACATGGATGGATTACATAGATGGACAGATAGGATAGATAGATAGATAGATAGATGATAGGATGGATTGATGGATGGAGAGAGATGAGTAGATAGATAGATAGATAGATAGATAGATAGATAGATAGATAGACAGATAGATAGATGAATGGATGGATGGATGGACTAGAGGAGAGTAGATGGGATAGATAGATAGAGATAGATAGATAGATAGATAGATAGATAGATAGGTAGATAGATAGATAGATAGTAGCCATATTTCACAGTTGTAAACAGTTTTCATTCCCAGGACAGCAAGCCTATCCCATACACCTTTACCTGGTGACTTTCAGGTAAATCCAGGTGGTAGGGTTTTTATTACGGAATAATTGGTTCCGCAAGAGAGAGTAAACCAGATCATGTTCTTTTGAGACCCTTTGCCTCAAGGGTGTGTGTGTTTCAGGAAAGAACATAGTTCTTACATCGCAAGAAACCCAGCCTTAGAGAGAAGTTTGAATGTGCTGACTGAGGTATGGCATCTTGTGTATGGTCTGTAACAGCTCCTTTTACTATCTTCGACGGTGTCTTGTAAGCCTCTTTCAGAACACTCACCCTACTCTGTGACGAGACAAATAACGTACCTCAACCTCTACATAAGACAGTCTAGTGCATTGCACACTGCAGGTTTGTACGGAGACGTTTAGTATACGGCACACTCTTCATTGAGTTCTCTGCAGGTGTCTCTCTTTTCCCCTAATGTCCACTGTCCTGTTTGGGAGCACCACCGTACGTGAGTTGTCAATGAAAAAAAAAAAAAAAATATAATAAAGGTCAACTGATCACGTTTTTGCTGTCTGTTTGGACAAGGTTCCTGTAACTAACACCTTTTTTTCAAAAGGTGCAGGTATTCCTGTTCGTTTTGTGTGTGTGTGTGTGTGTGTGTGTGTGTGTGTGTGTGTGTGTGTGTGTGTGTGTGTGTGTGTGTGTGTGTGGGGGGGGGGTTCTTTTTATTTATCTATATTTTTTTTGTTCTTCTACGTCACGATGGGGAAAAAGTAGTGTTAGAAGCCTTGGACCAAATCTGAACGTAACTTGCCTTGGCACTGACAAAGGTAGCAGATGGGGCAAAGATTCCCCTTCCGCCCCCCCCCCCCCCCCATCCCCCCATTGTTCCTTCCTGTTCATACCTCTCTCCAGTTCCTGTGACTTCCTGTTAATCCATTTAAAGCTTTGTATGGTTGCTTTGCTAAATAAATATAAGTACTGTTAAAAGTAAGAAGACGTTTTGCCAGAATAATGTGGAAATTAAATCTTCCAATCTTTTAACTCACCAGTTTTAATGTCAGTGATCGTTGCTGTGAGAGCTTCCTTGAACGTCCATCTTGTCCATGTCCATGGTGTGACTGGTTGTATTCATGTTGCAGAGTCACCGACTGTCTTTTCAAGGTGTGAGCTACAAGTCTGTCCCTTCTTGGCATTTCTGGCGCGGACCACCTGCAGGCACCTGTTGCCGATAATTGATTATTCTTACCTTAAGGCTGGACTGAATTTGCTAGTACCTGGTACTCTGTCCATTCCGACTCAAATCATGCTGATAGCGTGTCGGGAGAGAGTCGTAGAGGGAGTGGAGCCAGGCAACAATCAGTTGATTCCAGCAAGTGATGATTTCACAGCGCAGATCTGCGACAATACTGACGCGGCGAATGTTTTCTCCTCAAGTGAGTCTTGAGGACTTGCCACACCTTCTCAATCAGGTTCAGATCAGGACTTTAAGGGGCCAGAAAAAACACGGGGACTTTGTGCTGTCGCTTCCAGGTCTCGGTTTGAGCCGAGCCGTGAACAGAGGCGTTGTCGTCTTGCAGGTACCAACGTTTGTTTTGGTAGCGGTCGGCAGCAAACGACACAACGTTGCTTTCCAGCACATCAGTTTACTTCTGACTGTTCATAATACCACGAACACCAGTGGTCCAACTCTGTCATACAAAATGCATCCCAGTATCATTGATTTCAATGTAGTCTCCGGGCCAAGACGGACGCTTCCCAGAGAAAGCACTGATCACTTCTTTTGAACTTTCCTGCATAGTTTTGCACGTTTATTGGATTTGATCACAATGTCATTTCATCGCTGAAAATAACATTCTCTTACTGATCGTTCACAGTCCAGTGAAATTTACTCCTACAGTACTGCATCTGCTTCTTCTGTTCACTTCTTTCATGGCTTTTTCCCCCCACTGGGTGATTCCTTGAATAGCCGAGTCCATTCAGATTTCGCATGATTGTCTTTTGGCTAACTTCAACGGAAGTTGTTGCATGGAATTCAGCTGAAATTTCAAGAACACATCTGTCCCCTTTCGCGATCATTGACAGAGCAGTCACACGCCTCTTGGAGAACAGTCTGGGCCTACCACTCAAGGTTTGTTTTCTACTGTTCTTCAGTCACAATGGCGCTTGCAAACTTTCCCGACGGTTGGTGTGTTCAAGTTCGACACTTTTGCCACCACAAACACCCGAAGCCCCTAGTCTATCAACGACACAATGTATTTTTTTCGTCTCCTCTTTGCCAATGCCATGGCAGATCTAAAAGCAGACCGCAAGCACCATACGACAGTTCAACGATTTTATTTACTTCACACAAAAGATTAGACTTGTGAAAATGACGTCAGTGGTTTTTGGCACACAATTACGTCACCAACACTGAATTATTGGCTAGATTATCTAGTTCAAACAACCACTTCAAGTCTGTCCGCCGTTAGAGGGGACAGACTTAGATCCCTTTGCCTGTAACTCAGTGACCTTTAGTTTCGCGGACATGCGGTTTCCCATGGTATTATCAAACCACAGGAACACAAAGTTAGAAAAAAACAAACAAAACAAACAAAAAAACAAAAAAAAACCTTCTTTTCTCAGACCTTCTTCTGAAAGCTAGGTTCATTTCCTTAACGGATTGGTTGAGTTATTATGGGAAATATATCCCATATTTCATAATTTCTCTTATTAATCCCTTCACAGAAAGCCAGTTGTATTACATAGATATTGTGAACATGTATTTCTACAGATTCAGAAAGTTATGGTTACTCTTCCCGTGTTAAGCTGATCAGATCTTCCTCAGCCGTATGTGGTTAGAAATTATGCTGGCGGCACTGGTGCTGGTGCTGTGTTGCAGCAGTCTGTTGTAAAGACTTTGTATCCCATTAGTTGTGTCAGCAGAACACTTTTGGAACGTAAGAGAAACTGTCACACCACAGAAAAAAAAGAGTGTATAGCAACAGTGTGGGCTGTAGGGAAGTAGTCCAAGTATTGTAGGGATGCCTCTATGTCCTCCAAACAGATAACAGGCCCACTAAACATCTGCAGTCCACCAACATTAAGGACGATTGTCTGACCCATTGGGCTTTGGTACTGCAGGCATGCAAATTCTCTGAACTCTCTGTCTCTGGATCTCTCAACGAACTTTGCTAACATTTCTCACTCTTATATTTGGGTAAACGATCCCCTGACAAGTCAACCGGTGTACTTATCTTGTGTGTGTGTGTGTGCGTGTGTGCATTCGTGTGTGCGCGCGCACGTGTGTGTGTGTGTGTGCGTGTGTGTGTGTGTGTGTGTGTGTGTGTGTGTGTGTGTGTGTGTGTGTGTGTGTGTGTGTGTGTGTGTGTGTGTGTGTGTGTGTGTGTGTGTGTGTGTGTGTGTGTGTGTGTGTGTGTGTGTGTGTGTGTGTGTGTGTGTGTGTGTGTGTGTGTGTGCGTGTGCTTTATTGCTGTGTATGTTAGATATTATATTATGATAATTTCCTCTGTGTGTGTGTGTGTGTGTGTGTGTGTGTGTGTGTGTGTGTGTGTGTGTGTGTGTGTGTGTGCTTTTATTGCTGTGTATGTTAGATATTATATTATGATAATTTCCTCTAAAGAGGACACATACATCTACCGATTCTGTTCAGGAGGTGGGTGATATCGGGCGTCGGTGGTCTGCCTTTGTTGGCTTTTGGCTGTATTGCTCTTTTGCATGAGTTTCCTTTTCAAGTCACACTGATCGGGCTGTGACCCCTTTTGAGCCGTGGGCATTGTTCACTGGGACACACAGCCCGATTGGTGACTCTCACCGTCAGAGCAGTCGTGTGTGAGCTGCTTAAGGGTCCAGTACTTCCACCCCCCCCCCCCCCCCCCCCCCTCCTGTCACCTTTGTTGCTGTCCCCACGGGTCAAGGTGATGTTTTGCTGCCTGAGCAATGGTCTGTAGTAGTAAGGAAAGAATCAAAATTCACAGCCGTTTTGTGTGTGTGTGTGTGTGTGTGTGTGTGTGTGTGTGTGTGTGTGTGTGTGTGTGTAATCAGTTGTAAGATTGTCTTAATTCTTTATCACTCGAAAATTAGATAAACAGTCTCTTTTTTTTTTTTTTTTTTTTTTACCAGAATATTTGATGTTTTGTGATTATAGTGTTCAACTGACCCTGACCCTGACCCATCGTTTCTTTGGTCTTCAAAAATGGCATTACTATAATCTATACACAAAAAAAGACCAGGTTGTGCTTTCCCAGGCAGTGTTCTTGTCCTGTTCACGTGGTTGATGCTTGGGCCTGGAGTAGAGCCTGTGTTTTTCTCTCCTCTGCATGAGTCATTTCGTCCATGACTTCTTCCTGCGTGCCCAGATGACCTAGAATGATATAAGGTGATATAAGCCTGGACATGCCTTCACTTATGGTGGTGTATGAACACGTGGTGAATGGGGAGCAGCAAGGGTGTGTGTGTGTGTGTGTGTGTGTGTGTGTGTGTGTGTGTGTGTGTGTGTGTGTGTGTGTGTGTGCGTGCTGCGTTCGTGTGTGCGTATATGCACGCGCACGCGCGCGCTGAGAGATATTGGGACATGAATCAGATTTTTTTTTTTCTATTCCTCAAACTTGAAAAAGATCTGCAGAATTCCCTTGAGACTGTCTGTTGAAAAGAATAGAGACCCCTGTTGTGTACACCGGAAGAAGCGAAGGATGGGAAAATCCGATTTTGTGATTGAGTTGTTAAGCCAGTACTGTGGCTTCTTAATGATTAATCTTTGACGGGTAGGGTCTCTGTTTGTTTGTTTTGTTTTGTTTTGTACTATGTACATTCGTTTTGGCTAGCTGGAAACTGGATGCAGCCCCCAAATTTTATCGTAAAACTGTGAGGAATCCTTCGTACGGTTTTTAAAGTTCCTCTCTGAATCATTCTAATGACCCTTCTTTTGTGTGTGAGTGTGTGTGTGTGTGTGTGTGTGTGTGTGTGTGTGTGTGTGTGTGTGTGTGTGTGTGTGTGTGTGTGTGTGTGTGTGTGTGTGTGTGTGTGTGTGTGTGTGTGTGTGTGTGTGTGTGTGTGTGTGTGTGTGTGTGTGTGTGTGTGTGTATGTGTGTGTGTGTGTGTGTGTGTGTGTGTGTGTGTGAGAGAGAGAGAGAGAGAGAGAGAGAGAGAGAGAGAGAGAGAGAGAGAGAGAGAGAGAGAGTTAAAAGAGAACTATCCCCTAAAATTGTCAGAGGTGTGCCCCTCCAAACCCCCCCCCCCCCCCCCCCCCCCCCCCCCCCACACCACACACACACACACACACACACACACACACACACACACACACACACACACACACACACACACACACACACACACACACACACCCCATCACCCTTCGTGGTTATAACCACTTAACGTGCATCGTTCGTCACAATCAACGCTTTTGAACGTTGACTAGCAAATAACTCCAGGGGCACCATTATGCATGTAACAGAAATCCTTACATGTCGTTTATAAATTCCTCTGACTCTCCAAATCTAGGTGATGTCAGACCCACCCAGAGTCTGTCCAATGGACTGAGAGACATGATCTTCCTGAAAGCGTACAGTTCCGTTGCCGTCTCCAGACTAGCTAGGGCAGCCCCATGGCGTTGACAACCCTCCCTGGCATCCCCTATGGACAATGGTCGGGGTTCATTTTTGCGTTGGAAGTAGCATCTGCCTCCAGTCTCAAACTGTACAAGAAAACGAAAGAATGGCAGCTGGAGCGAAAGAGACGGGAATACACACACACACACACACACACACACACACACACACACACACACACACGCACACACACACACACACACACACACACACACACACACACACACACACACACACACACTGTTGTCCCAGTCCTCCGACCTTCCGATGCTACATCCCCTTTCCCTTTCTCCCCATCCGGCCGGGTTTTTCACAACCTGGCCATTAATGTCGACGTTGCTGTGTCGCCGTTGCTGTGTCGCCGTTGCCGCTGCTGGTGGTGGTCGTCGTTGCTGGTGTCGCCGTCGCTGTTGGCGCCGTTGCTGTTAGCGTCGTTGCTGTTCTCACCGCCGCTGCTGTTGTCTCGTTCGTCATTTCTTCAGATGGATTCCCCCGTCTCCTCGACAAAGGTGGCAGTACGTCGCAGGTCCTCCAGTCCTCCGTAGCACGTCTTGCACCTGATCAGCTCAATGACTGCAACTGGAGCTGGAAGAGCAAGACACCTCACAGGCAGGTACACACCATTTTCGACCGTCCACCCATTCTCTTTAAAAGAAGGAAGTACAGGATGGTTTGAGAGGGTCCAATTTATCACTCATGACCACATAATTTGCACGTCTGATGTGTGGCGGCAAGGCAGACCGCATAGGGGGTAACATATCTTCTTCCAAGTTCTTGGAGCGAAGAGTTCCCATCTGAGTGCAGGCAAGGTTGTTGGACCTGCCGAGCTGTACACCTGACAGACAAACTGATCCAGTGCCTGGACCTAGGGTGGTAGCAACCCATTCACCAGTTCCTCTGGAACATGCTGGCCTTGGCCAAGCTGCTTAAAACACAGAACGGCTGAGTCGTCCTCGCCAAGCCTCAGGTAAACATCAACCCAGGTCTTCTTGCTTACACCAACAAACTTGCCATCCCAGTCGGCGCCAGAGATGTTGTGGAATCCGATCAGTCTCTGGCATTTCTGACATCCAATTGCTTGGACACGTTCCATGACATCGATTTCACAAAAAGTTAGTGCCCCTTCCTGTCAAGACTTTCAGGCATGTCTAACTGCCAAGATGACATGATGCAACAAGGTGCAGAAGAAGGATGAGGACGTCAGTAATCGGGTGACCAGACGAAGACTTCTCTCCAAGCATCTTCAGACACCGCTGCCAGCACTTGATGGGAAATCAGGGTGTCAGCTTCCTCATGCGAGTGATCTTCAAAGTTGAGTCCTTTGATCTTGTTGCCGTATACAATGACCAGCTTTACAGCTGCGTTGCTGCAAAAGTAATCGAGCAAACCTTGAACGAGCATGCAAGTTAGACCTCTCTTGGTCTTGGACGCAGACAGAAGCCCTCTGATAGACATTGTCAGCTTCGTTTCTGGGTGGATTTCAAAAGGTGTTGCTGCTCTCTTCTGCCTGGTTTTGTTTTTTCAGCGATTCATCCAAGTGTCGGTCAAAGATGATGCGACCTTCTGTGTAGCCCAGCATTGTGGACTCAATGCGTTTTTTTGATGAAAGCTTGCTGCAGATCAGAGAGGTTCTTCACAGATGGCGTTTTCCTCATGCTCTGGAGTACAGCCATAGCATCAACAATGAGAACTTGAGGTATGCCGGGGTCTGTGCCAAGGGGAAGAGAGCCGTCCGGTTTTGTGCCAAGGGAAACGGGGTCATCTGAAGGGGGCTTTACCTCTTCAATGTCATGCATGAGACTGGCCTTGTCTGCAGGTACGTACAGTGATCCAGCCACTGCACAGAGGGAGCGTGGCACCACCGACATGTCAAAGTCTCCTGTAGTGTCTTCCAGCTTTGGCGCCAGCTGAGGTCTGCACAGCAGGATGATCAGGAATCTTCCAAGCAGTTCATGCTCCTCGTGCAACTTGATCACTTTTTGACCGAACAAAACCTTGGTTTTCTCCATCAGCTTTGAGGAAGTTTTCAGCTTCATCTTCTTCAATGAGTCCCAAACACTCATTTTTGAGGTATTGAGCAGTCTTTCCTGGATAAAACTCCTAAAACCGCTTTTCACCTTTCTGTACATAATGCAAAATGTCTCCTTTAGCATATTCTTGCACAAGAGCAGACGAATCCAGGTTCTTCAGAGAGGTCCTGTCTGTAATGGGGTTGCTGGCACAGTGCTTTTCCATTGGCGGAGTTTCAGCGCGTTTGTGACATTCCTCACAGCCATGTCCCCATACAGCTGGCAGTGCTTGCATCGAGTGGAAGACTGGGAAAATCGGGGAAACCAAGTGAGGAGGAGAAGGTCTGTGGTGACGACTCGATCAAGAGCTGTATCATCTTTTTTTTTTTTTTTTTTGCTGTCACAACCTCCGCGCCACCTCAGAGGCAGCGCACCCACGCTGCTCATTCCGTCACCAGCAATCCACAGGGAGCAGTCAATGTTAAGTCGTCAAGAGGCAACCCACCGGAGGAGACTCTGCACTGCTGTCGAGTCACTTCGGTGGTGTTCAGTGGCGACTGTTCCGATCTTACATACGCAGGACAGGATACCACATACTAAGCCCTCTACTGACGACAATAATTGCTTAGTCGCGGAGCCGGGGTGAGTGAGCTCTCCCTCTGGAGGGCGCCACCATGACCGTCGAACGACAGCCCCCATGGATACTGGTGACCCCGACGGAACCAAACCAAGGCCACAGACGTGGAGAGGACATCGAAATTGAGGTCACCATGAGAGCAGGGCATGAAGGGCCACAGAATTTGAGATATTATGTTTTTTATACTGATCAATGAGAATGAGGATGATTAAGCTGATGCTACGGATTTCCATTTCGGTCTGAGACTATGTGACAGGGCTGCACTATAAGCTTTCTTTCATAATATATTCCGGCGTCAACCAGGCCCAAGAGATACAGGCACTTGAAGTGTTGGTCAAGAAATTTGAACAACACTCTAAGAGCTGTATCATCTTGACTGAGGCCAACAATTCTGCCATGACGCTTCAAATCTGCGATCTCTTGTTCCAGGTCTGGTCAGTGAACAGTGCAGTGAATGGGACTTTTGATTTTGCCACAACACAATCTCCTGACTTCAGCGCTTGCCATGTGGCTGGATCATCTTTTTCCAAGGTATTCATCTGAACTAGGTGGACTGGCTTGAGGCGGGCACAGTTCAGGAGGTCATGTGCCAAAAAAAAGTAGTTAATGAGGTTCTCCAATGCAGCCAAGTAGCCTTCAAAGTCACCAGCGCGGCAGGAACTGATTAGATGCAAGATACTTTCGACCTTCTCCAGGTACTGTGTGAGGAACTGGCACATCTCTCCATTCCCTTCACTGGCTTCTAGTGGTTTCAGATTTTCTGAGTACCAGGACTGAATGTCGTCATGAATCTTGACCATGCCTGGGCTGTGTGCATGCAAGGCCTTTTTGAAGGCATCACATTGTGCATGAAGACGTTCAAGTGAAAGGGCAGGAGAAATGGAATCAAGTTTCATCATCATAATAGCAAGCCTCATCGTCAAGCCTCATCGTCAAATGGAACTCTACTCCTCGCTTGTAGGCTTTGCCACCGAAAATCCCCACGCAATGAAAAAAAATAGAGAAGTTAGACATATGGGTTAAGGTCCATATGGTCGTCATTCTGGCACATGCAATACATACAGGATGCAGGTGGAAATCAGTGATGACCTTTTTGGATTGACCTGAAAATGTCACAATTTAACTCAGCACCATCAAAAACCCCTAGAATGACTCCAAGGTCATGAAAATAGATAACTGTGTAAAAAAAAAAAAAATGACATTCAAGGTCGGTGCCATCACGGGTCGCTTCGGAAAGGGGTTCCCGAGAGGGGTACGTGGGTGGAAAAATTCGAACTCGCTGATTTCTAGGTACACTCCCAGTCCTACGGGATTACACACGATTGTGCACTATATAGTTGTTAACATCATTATCAATATTATCAATACGATAGTTATCATTGATATTACTATCACTGCCATTAATATCATCATCGCAATCGCCTCTAAGACCCTTGCCACGGCAACAATGTTGCTTAAGAGTCCTCTAACCCACTCTACTTTCTTCCATACAACTGCTATTGCCATATTGTCACCAAAAGTGGTAGTGATCCTATTTTTATTATTTTCATATTTAGATCATCATCATTACCGTTTTCATTATTCCTATCAGTAATATCACTATCAAAATCATTACCTCGACTCACGCATTGTCTACTTCTTGACAGCTTCGTTTTCATTCAACGCCTATCTTGCGCTGTTGTGAATGAAGACAAGTGATTGTTCGTTCATGTTCGTTGTTCTGAATGTTTTGTGTCTTGCCTGAAGAAGACCTATGAGGACAAAAACTCTCTCTCTCTCTCTCTCTCTCTCTCTCTCTCTCTCTCTCTCTCTCTCTCTCTCTCTCACCCCGGGATCACGTGACGTGAGCAGATTTATGACAAATTTCATCGCAAACATGCACTTTCCCCCAGTGGCTGTGGAAAAGACCCTAAACGCCCTGCTGACGGACAATGACGTCACAAGCTGAAAAGTTGTAGAAGGTGAAAATACTGTGGCTGTCTCGCAGCACCTCAAGCCCGCCACTTTCCAGATGTCAACAATATATGGCAGATCCTGTCTTGAACCACAACACACAGGTTCAGCTTTACAGGAAGAAATTTCCTGGCCAGATCCGACGATACCAGCAGAGAGCCCGACAGCAGCGAGAGAGGCAGGCAAGTGGTGAACATGAAGCAGCCACTGTAACCTCTGTGAGTACTCCATCTCCGACTCACGTGCGACTTGATAACGCGTAATGCACACGACACAGGAGTGCAACACACACGGTGGCTACACACTCGTGTTAGACGGATGACCAAGTAAGATTGGAGACTGGTGTTTTGAGTTTTACACGATGGCACTGAAACTACATGTGGATGCATCCACAGCTCTGTCCTCTCTCCACCACCTGACAATGACATTGAACCAGAACACTTTTGGATTCAGTGCCAGTGTTGTGAAAAGCTACGTTGCCACCCTGACAGATACATCGGTGCAAAGGCGACTAAGAGACAAGGACAGAAACAAGTCGTTTAGGAAAGCTGTCCTTGAACGTTCAAATGAATCAGATACACTGATCTGTGATTCTAGAGAGTTTCTCTGTGTACGCGGGAAGACAGTGACTGTTCTTTGTGGTTTGTAAAACAAGATGATGACAGACATATGCTGACAGAAGAACAGGCAAAACTGGCCCATCTCCACCGAGGAAAGTGTGTCGGCAGAACACATGCTGGCATCCAGGCACGTGCTGCACGGACGCTGGAATCGCTACATGGCCTGATCCTGTTCTGCCTGGGATGACAGCCTGTGCTCACGACTCACGCTGCAGACGGAATCATCGTGACCAGTGCCTTATTTCGACATGGGATATGTCAGAACTGTGTTTGGAAAGACAGATTTGTCATAGTTTCCATGTAGAAGTAACATGCATCGCGTTCAATTTTACCATAGTCAACCCATTGCATTACTAATAAAGCTGTACTGCTTTAAGGCAATAAATTATTTCGTTTCGTTTCGTTTCGTTTCGTTTCTCTCTCTCTCTCTCTTGGGGGTACCTGAACTGTGTTCAGAGGTGAAGGTTGTAATCTAGTTGCTCCCAATTGATTCTTTGATTTCGCTGGATTGAGAAAAAAACTTCTGTTTGTAACATCTTGCATACGGTTGTATGAAGTATCATGCCGTATTCGAGTTTCGAGTGAGATGTGGCTGTTTTCACCCAGTATACATAGCCTTCATGCTGAAGCGAGTGAGAAACGATTCGTCATTCGGACATTGAATGTGAAAACCACAGTGGGTGACGTCGCTGTAGGTTGCCTCCTCGTCTTTTGTTCTGGGGGAGTTTTTGTGCTGCAGTGTGGAGACATTGAACAAAACCCAGGACCAGCTAAGAATGTTCAGCGCCTGAGAACCCTGTCGAGTGTCGCACACAGAGCTAGTGCAGACACTGAGAGCGTTCCCACCAGCACCCCCAGAACTTCGAAGCCTGGCCAAGGACCCTCCAACACGGAACTGATGTCCTTACTCCAGACCATGGACTTAAAAGTTCGATGAGATGAAGGGCGACATCAAGGACATCCGTGATGGTCTTTCTACTCTACTCTGCAGGAAGAGATGCGTTCCCTAAAGGAGGAGGTTGAAGATCTACAGTGCCAGAACGACGATTTCTGTGGCAACAATGAAGACCTGAGGAAGAAGGTGCAGGAGATGGAATGTAGGACGAATGACCTCGAGGGACTTTCCAAGACGAATAATTTGATTTTCTATGGACTTCATCGCAGGGGAAAACGAAACTCCATCAGATTGTGAAAGTGTGTAAGACTTAATCATGGGCAAGCTTAACTTAACTGGGGACTTTTATTTTGGCCGTGTTCATCGTCTGAAAGCCAAACCAAAACTCTCCTGTCATAGCACGGTGCACCTTCTTCAAAGAGAAAGAGAAGATTCTGAAAGCCAAATACAGACTCAAAGGTGGTCAGACTTTTATCGGTGAGGACTTTTCCTTGCACGTCAGAGAGTAAAAAAGGTAGTTGACTCCTCATTTGAAGAAGGCACGCAGCGAGGGAAAACGGGCTACAATGGTTTTAGACCACCTGCTAATAGACGGTAGAAAATACGGAGTTGGTGATGGACAGAACCTGATAGAAATCAAATAGAGGGGTGGCCAGCTAGTGGTAACACTGGGGAAATCACCCAGTCGTGTATAATGTAATCGTGCAACACGGAACTACATAAATAAGGAACGTGATCCTGTCACTGTGAAGGATGCATTGACTGAAAATGTGAAAACCAGTTTTTTGAGAGGTCGAGAGTGGAGGTATAGTAAAAAGCTTGATCCTGTTTATAAAAATGTTACCTCCGCACAAATTACTATTATTTGAATAAACATGATCGTGTTGCGTGTGTTGGGGAGATAATCAATCTGACGAATGAAAAATAGAGCAAAGACCTTTATGCGTTACTGATTATCGTTCGTTGAGTGACGGTGTTTTTATTGGAAGTAGTCATTGGGGGTCGTCTAAAAGAATTATCATTATGCTGCCACGATTGATGATTGTTCAAATGGTTACGAGGGGGCATCTGAAAACAAAGATTATGTCGTTCATACAAATCATGATTGTTCACTTTTTTTTTATAAGGATATGTCTCCAGTGAAAACATGTGATGTTGATGCAGATGTTGACTGTTATGACCATCTAACCCTGAAGAGAATCTGTCTTTAGAGAGAAAACTATGAAAATCAAGATACATTGTCACAGAATGTTAAAGACACAGCATCACAGAGTGTCTCTCTCAACACATGTATACATAACAGAGGTAATGATGTATGCACAGATAACAAAACTGATATAAAACATTTGTTTTCTTACACTGGAATATCAATGGTCTTCTTTTCATACTGAATTGTTTTCTTTCTTGTTTGAATTTGACTTTACATGCTTGGTTGAAACATTTGTTGAACATGTCCAATTGTGTGTTTTTTACTGATACACCAAATTCAGAAAACCTGCTATCAAATTCACGAGGCAGGGAAAACATTCTGGGGGTATAATTTGTTTAATAACAAATGACCTGATGTCGTTTGTACGTGAAATCGATGTGAACCATCCCGACGTAATTGTATTCCTGATTGACAAATGTTTATTCGGTGTTTGCAGAAGACATTTTGTACGTTTGTTCCTATGTACCACCAGAGGGATCGCCCTACTATGTACACTTTGAAATTGGCGATGGCTTAAGTTCATTGGAAGAATGTATTTTTGATTGTGTGCTTAAATATCAAGATGTATATGTGATGTTATCCGGTGATTTGAACAGCAGAACAGCTAGCATCTCTCCAGACATACCGAACGACAGTGATGATTATGGTGTTAACGTTGGTATATATATATATATATATATATATATATATATATATATATATATATATATATATATATATTTAAAGATGTATACTGCACTTGGTTTATGCGTTCTTAATGGTTTATGCGATGGAGATTTCGAT
>JADBJO010005021.1:100000-107500 GCA_016801955.1 Conus betulinus | reverse complement strand
TTTTTAATAACACGTCAACTGATTCTGAAGACCTATAACAGTATCAGAAAAACAAAACGACATCATCAGAAAATAAAAGTATGATCCGCTCATTAAGATCAGGAGATAACTGGACGCCATGCCTACCACATCTCAGAATGTTCCGTGTCAACTCATTAAGAAAGAGTGAAAAAAGAATAGGGGAGCAGACCTCCCCTTGCTTAAAGCCTATAGGACACAGAAAAGTGTCCGTCAAATCTCCCCCAGCACGAACTTTGGCTTTAACGACGTTGTACATACTTTTACAGCATAAAGAATCTTCCCATGCAAACCGTTCTTATACAATATAGTCCACAGTTTGTCCCTACTGACCGAATCGAAGGCCTTGTGAAAATCAATAACAGCAACATACCATTTTCTGTGCCTTATTAACTGTTTTTGAATCAAAGAATAAAGTGTAAACATGTAAACGAATGTGCTATGATTTTCCCTTAATCCTTGCTTGTTTTCCCCCCCAATTATATCATTATCCTCAATCTATTTTGTAATTCGTTCATTAATTTAAACTAAAACCATAGAGTTTACTAGCAATATTTAACAGTGATATGCCTCTATAGTTATCAGTGTTGCTCAAATCTCTCTTTATATGCAATGGCTGTATGATCGACAAAACCCCATTCATCAGGAAAGAGACTATTATCAAAAAGAAAATCTAATAATTTAACCAAAAAATGGAATTATTTGTTCTGAACTGTTCTTAAAATATCAATCTATCATACCATCAGGCCCTGCTGCCTTGTCACTCTTTAAAGCTTTAATCACGACCTTGACCTCTTCTGTACGCATGTGTCTATTTAGCTCATCATAATTCCTATCAATGGGTGCATGTACATCATCAAATTCGTTGTCATCGACAGAATCAGTGACAGAATCATCAAAAACTCCTTTGAAGTGGTTGTACCATTCTTATGTACTAATTGAGTTTTGACCATTAGACCTTGGTCGAACAGATCTGATAGTAACCCAAAATCTCTTAGGGTCTTTTATATTGTTTTCAAGATTAGCAGTTTTTTTTTTCTTATGAGTTCCTTGTATCCTCTTCTTTTTTGTGAATACTTAGTCCTGTCGTTGTCAAGATCTTTTCTTGGCTGCGTGCAAATACTATTATCATCTTTACTCAAACGTGCGTTACAGATCTTCCTTAAATCTTATCTAAGCGATTTCCTTTGTTGTCGACATTCCTGATCGAACCATGCTTGCCGCTTTTCACCTCTAATTACGATTAATATTTCATACACTTACCCGTGTGAGCGTGCCCACGCACGATTAGACGTTTGGATGCGTGGTTTGAGAATCGTGTGATTATTTTGAAGTGTTACTATAAATGTGGGGATAATCGTGCCATTAAATTATGATCATTTGTAAATGTAGTGGCAATTGTAAAGCAAAGATTGCTGTACTCTTCAAGTCCAAATCTTAAGAAAGGAAAATGTGTTGTGGTCATTGAAGGTGAGTGAAGGAGGGATGGAGATATAATTTGCTATTCCTTTCTTCGACCTGTTAATTCGATGTCATTTCTTGCCTACCTCGTGTGAGAGATCCTTTAGCGAACATTCCTCATTTGTTTTGCTTACCGTTTTACGCTCAGGTCTGTGTTGAGCTGGTGCTACCAATGTATTTAGCAAACACCGCCCCTCACCCTTCATGCAGGTGGCTGTTAGGATTTAGCAGCATGTTTCATACCATACTGACTGCGGGGTTCTAGTACCCCTTTCCTGTTCCCTTTCTTTTTTTTTCTCCTCCTCCCGCTGGCTTCACCCGGGCTGACGTTCTTGAGGCCACAGTGTGTGAGCACACGTTCTCCACCGGATGGTCCTACCCTGTCTGGGACCTTTGACGACCACCTACTCGTCCGACGGGATGTGTTCCACACTGTGTCCTTCAGTCTTCATGCAGCCCGTGTGACAGCTAAGCAAGTGTGGTTAGTTAACTCTGTGTCGTGCTATTGGGGATGTGGTGTCGGGTGTGTGCTGAGGGTGTCGGCACTGAAAGACTATTCAGAAGAGGCCCGTTTTGGACACCCCAATAGACATGATATTCCCAGTGAACTTTGGGGAGGTAAGGGTGGGGGACAACGGGAAGGAACAAACGAATGCTTATCTGTGACTATGTGTATGCTGTGAGTGTTGAAATGCTTATTTGTGACTATGTGCATGCTGTGAGTGTTGATATGCTTATTTGTGACTATGTGTATGTTGGTGTGTATAAATGGGTGTGTTGTATTGTAATATTTCCTGTGTGATCTCTTGCAGAGCGTGTGAGGTCAGTCGCTCCCTTCACTCCCTTTCAGACCGATCCTGTCAGGGCCGACCTCCAGGGGCCGGTCGTGACATACGTATGAAGTCTTTTGTTTCAATTATGTTGTTCTCTTTACATAAGCAGCACATTATCATTGTTGTTGTTGTTGTTGTTTGTTGTTGTAGTTGTTGTCGTTGTTGTTGATTTATAGTCTAACACTTGGTGACATTAGACTTTACGGGGGTGAGGGAGGGGAGGGGAGAGGGGGGTGTTGGGGGGGAGGGGGAAGGGGGGGGGGGGTTGGGGGAGGGGTAAGGAGGAGGACAGGTGGGAGGAAAAGGTAAGAAATAATGTCAAGAACAGTACAAATTTAAATATAAACTGCACTATCATAACTACAAAAAACATGCTAATTTGAGATTGAGATATAATGTTTGCAACCTCAACAACAATTTCTGAACTGAAAAAGATAATGGCTTAGAACATGCACACTCTATATTTTGGGAATATTTGGTCTTCCAAGAGTTCAAACGTATCTTGCATATTAAACTAAAGATACTCTATATTTTGGGAATATTTGGTCTTCCAAGAGTTCAAACGTATCTTGCATATTAAACTAAAGATATGTCTAGGATATGTTTCCATTACACGTTTATCTTGAGACTCCTATATTCGGAAACAGCTTTCCAATAACGAATGTATTTCATATATATCTAATTTCAAATTACTTTTTGCAGCATCGCCCATTACCCCACGTCTGACTAGTTTTTTCTGCTATTTCATTCCGATAAATACCACAGTGACATTATCAGTGTGAGAGTGCCAGTACACCACACATTAGAACATTAACGAACCCAGACATTTTGTCTCAAATGCCAAAACACTAAAATCAGCAAGACTGTGTCCATTTGTGGGAGAACATACAGACTATGCATGGTGTGTAAGGGACTGGTTGGAGGAAAAAGCAACAACAACAACAACAACAAAATCTGGGTGTTGATAAAGCTGAGCAGCTGTGCTGTTAGCGTAGCTACGAACAGGGTTAGTGGTGTGGTGGTGGTGGTGGTGGTGGTGTGTGTGTGTGTGTGTGTGTGTGTGTGTGTGTGTGTGTGTGTGTGTGTGTGTGTGTATGTGTGTGTGTGTGTGTGTGTGTGTGTGTGTGTGTGTGTGTGTGTGTGTGTGTGGGGGGGGGGGGGGGGGGCACTACTAAAGTTACGAACTCATTTATGCACAAAATCTCTCTGCATAGTCGTCATGAAACATTTTTTTGTGTTACGAACTTTTTTAGGTTACAAACTAGTTCGTATCTGCAAAGGTATCACAAACCTGAGCCCTGGAGCTCAGCTGCAGACCCACTTTCTGCCAAACTCTAAACAATCCTGACAGCGACAGCCCAGCAGCTGGATACACTGGGTTTTTACTGGCTCAGTTACTTTCCTTTTCTTGGTGGAATCTCACCAAAAAGCACTTACCTCCAGATAAGTGGTAGCTTACTCTTCCAAATCGCTGGTGTTTTCTGACAGCCAGAATCCCTTCGTTCAAGATACGGGGTTCTAGCAGTCACTGTGTGCGAAAAGTGCTGCTCATACAAACTGGGTAGAACCTAGTATGTAGAGATAATGGGTTTTAGGGGTAAATCTACTTCTACATTTGGAGATGCTGTGTTTTGGTTTATCAATAACCGATTAAAAAAAAAAATCAATGCCACGACGCAAAAAAAAAAAAAAAAAAAAAAAAAAAAAATTCTAGGTGAAAGATCACACTGGAAAAGATAGTATAGTGTAAAAAAAAAATGAAAATCGACAAAAATGTATATACTGGGTTCTAGCAGTCAACTCTCGATATGTAGATTTGGTCCATTGTAAATCGTATATGAGCACTGCGCAAATTACGTCAGTCAGAAATGCAAAATACCAAGCATTGAAGAACAAATGAAAGACAAAAGACACACACACACTTATTTTGTTCTTTGAAGTCGCCCATTCTCAAACTTAGCGGGCGTAAAAACTGCACCTCTTCGGTCAGAGTTTAAAGGTAATGTAAATGCCACTGTGACGCCAGATGGTTTACTTTATTATAGGAGGCCATCTGACCTATTTCTACCTGCAATATGTGGTGGGTAAACACGACTCTTTCTGCCTTTCTTTCTTATTCTATCTCTCCAAATCTTTGTCTCCGTCCACCTCCCCCCCCCCCCCTCTCTCTCTCTCTCTCTCTGTATAAGTGTGTGTGTGTGTGTGTGTGTGTGTGTGTGTGTGTGTGTGTGTGTGTGTGTGTGTGTGTGTGTGTGTGTGTGTGTGTGCGTGCGTGTGCGTGTGTGTGTTTTTGCCTCTTAAGAGAGAGAGAGAGAGAGAGAGAGAGAGAGAGAGAGAGAGAGAGAGAGAGAGAGAGAGAGAGAGAGAGAGAGAATGTCACTTATTTGACTAGGAACGCTTACAGTTGAACACAAAATGCTTTTATCACACACCAAACAACTTTTTCTTTTTTTTTATGATGCCTTCTTTTCAGTGATGTAAACGATCTACTCACCAGCAGACGAAGACAGGTAAATGAGTTGTAGTTCAACATACCGCCTCTCAGACTGGTTCACGGCAGACAAAGACAAACACACAGAATGCTTTCTGCAATTGTTCCAGCACGGCTTAGGAGGGATTAGGACACCTACTTCAACCAGCACTGTGTCTGTTAAACTGTACTGGACAGGGATTTTAATTTTTGAAAGTCTGCATTTTGTGAATCTGTTTGCTGTTTAACTGAGCTAGAATAGTCTGAATGTTTAAACACGACATTTCCTAGGCATTCGTGTGTTTGAAAACGCACAACTTGATAGGAGTGTACATGGAGTACGAAGTGACACTCCCATATGTACACTACATTTGAACTCTGAGCACAGAGGTGGACAGTTGAATCTCCAATTGTAAATTCTTTCACTGCGGGGTTTTTTCAAACATGCAGAAAAATTAGAAATTCTCATAGACCCATTTTCTGTTTTAAAACTGCTGATATCATGCATGCCTTCAGCGTTTTCCAGCTTCAGTAAATTGATACTGTTAGTCTGGATAATACCAGAGCGTGAACGGGTGTTGAGTTGTCTTAGCCTGCGTTATGCTTCGGAACCTGTCTGCGTCTTCGGTTGTGTTGATGACTGTTGAATGTTTATGTAAGAAATAGGTTGGATTGGTAGGGCTTGTTGGCATGAACCCAATTGTCAGAGACGCACCAGCACTTACTGCTATATTGAGGATCTTACAAAGGGTACAAAGCACGTGACTGATATCCATGAAGATTGTTATCCCGAGCAGTCTATGCCCGATGCAATGCAACCAATGATATTGGCACGCTGTACAAAACCGTGTCACTGACTTCAAGACAGAAGATCAAAAAGACAGATATATTATAGTCTTATCAGAATGGTACAAATGAAACAAAAAAAAAAAAAAAAAGAAAGAAAGAAAGAAAAAAAAAAAAACATTGTTTCTCGTTTTTCAAAAGGACAAATCAAACCATAAAGACGAAATTGCAGTCTAAAAATGATTAAAAAAAAAGGTATTTAAATGCTGCTTTCATTGCAATGGGGAGGGCATTCTGTGTATCTAAAATGGGGTGAAAAGTGTGAAGATGAGGGTGAAGTGAAGTGGAGGCAGTCTATTTACTGTGTGCCATGACTACAAGCAACCAACAAAAACACAGAAATGCCCCTGAATGACAAGGAACAGGAACAGACCCGTGACAGCACAGGAGCAAGTTTCATGCCTTCTATAGGATTCCAGGAAGGCACGTTTAGCACACTCTCAACAGCTTTGCATCATTCGTGTATTAGAGATTTGATCCCCCATGTCCTGCCAAAGCCAATGCTAGATATGTCTCTCTCTCTCTCTCTCTCTCTCTCTCTCTCTCTCTCTCTCTCTCTCTCTCTCTCTCTCTTTCTCTCTTTGAATTATCTACCATTATCATCTTGTAGCTTATCATTTCGCTTTAGTGTTGATGGCTTTGATTGCCATGATGATAATAATGAGAACTGCAGAATTTCATGTATATAACTGCGTGTGTTCTCCTGCCCCTAATAACTTATGTTTATGGTCATTGAATATCAAAACAATATTCATATTATCTGGTTTGTTCATTGTTTCTTTACTGTTGTGTAATATTGTTACAAAGGTCGCTGCCTGAAGCGATTACATGCATACTTTTGTCTGGGAACATTTAACTCCTGGATAGAAGTGTGGCCTGAAGTGTTGTGTGATTGCTTATGCAAGAAGTGATGCCATCACCATTAAAGAATGTCGGAATTCTGCGATTGAGATAAACATTGTTACTGTGCGCTGGCCAATCGCAGTGGAGTTCGTTGTGGTTCAGTAAAGGACATTTCAGACACAGTTATTTCTTCACGAAGCATCCGACCACAATGTAAGGCATATACGTGCGTGATCTGTCCGGTTACTGATCTGTTTGAGGAAATTAATATCCATGTGTATATTGGTGATAATAAACAGGTCCCCAGAATTGAACTTCGAAGGCTTCCAGCATCTCTTCATTTACATTTTACATATTTCCCCCTCTGTTCTGTGAGCAGCAATCAACCTGATAGGCCGAACTATTGCAAGAGAGGTAAGGAATGCGTGTAAGTAAGAGATGTGTGCAATGAAAAAAACACTTACTTTCTACACAGCAATAACAGCTGCATCAATGATCAAACATAGATTAGCATTTGTTCAAGACTGGCAAAGCCGTTTCCATCTTCCATGCAGTCGAACAAACACGCAGACGAACAGTAACGGTAACTAACCCCCTCTCTTTCTAAATTTTGCTTCGTTCTCCGCCATCAGTCGCTCCATTTTGAAACTTTACTCTTCATATTGACTGATACCCTTTGTCGTGTTGTACTTCACGTCTCGTCTTCAACACTATGTGTGTACTTGTTAACGCTGATACCCTTTGCCATGTTGTATTAAGTCTCTCTTCATTCTTTGATTGTACTGTCCTAAATGTTAAATGTGATTTTTTTTTTTTTTTTTCTGCTTGGAGAAGACCCAAGAGGTCGAAATCGATCACGTAGGGTACCTCTTGCTCCACTGACAAAATAATACAACTGATAACTGCATACCGATACTGCTCACGACAGTGAATCGCCTTGCAGAAATGACGACATAGAGCACACACAGAACAAACAAGAAGAAGACATCCCCCCCCCCCCCCCCCAGGATATTCCAAGCTTGCCTATTA
>JADBJO010005021.1:90000-95000 GCA_016801955.1 Conus betulinus | reverse complement strand
CTGTCAGAATATATTCATTATAATGTAAATATAACAAGGGACAATAAAATGATCTACATGAAAGAATGGATAGAAGCAGGCGTAACAAACGTTAACCATGTAATGGATGCAAATGGACATTTTCTATCCTTTAATGATTATAAGGTAAAATACTCAAACGTTACAAAAACTATTTTTTTTAGCATACGAGGGAATCATCAGAGCTATTTAAGAATATCAAGAAAATATCAAGAAATGCTCAATTACAGAGAAGACATAGCACATATTATTGATGAGGAAAATAAAGCTTGGACCTTGACGCAGAAAGGCAAGAAAGTAGATAAATCGATCCTACTTGGTTCTAAAATTACACCAGCAGCATTGATTAAGTGGTAACGTCTGTATACTGGACTCAAGTGGAAAGATATGTTTAAAACCCCTTAAATTACTACAGATACTAAACTAAGATGGTTCCAGTTCAGACTAGTACATCGTATTCTCCCCACACGAAAGTTTCTTCACATGTGTAAACTCACAGACTCCTTACAATACAATTTCTGTAACTCAGAAACGCAGACAATTCAGCACTTGCTTTGGAATTGCATTGCAATTGAAAATTTCTGCAATGACTTCGAATCTGTTTCATTGAATAAATGTCACCATTCTCTAAGACTAATATTAAACGAGGAACTAATCTTGTTTGGTTGTGCAGAAAATGTAATAACAGACAAGCCTTAGATTTCATACTACTATTTGCCAAATTTCTCATACATAAAAGCAAGTTACACAATTTGAACCCCGCAATGCCCAGTTGCATCAATAGTGTAAATATAAGGGTAAGAACAGAAAAATATTTGTCAGCAACTGTAGGGAAAACACATGAATTCGAGCCAACATGGAAAAAAAAATATATGCCTTTATTTATGTAATTCAAGCCTTATGTGCGTAGACATCATGTTGCCAGAACGGATGGTGTGGTGGGATAATCTCTCCATTGCGAAATGAAATTGTCCATCCATAGGCTCACTATGCCATTTGGTAATAGTTTTTATTATTACCTCTGTTCATAATAGAGATGTGCCCTCGTTTGTCCATCATATATTAAGTATCGAATAACTATATGTAAATGTGAAACTATGTTTTTGTTTTCCTGTACATGCGTCTTGTTTATTGTCTTTTTTTATTTTTGGAAAATTATTTTTTTAAAAAAGACTGTTATTGTGCATTCACAGCTTTCGATATGTATGGCAGGTGCAGAATGTTGGGAATGCTATTTCAGATATATATCTTTTCAAACAACGGCTGAAGGATTCGTGTTATCAAGACTGGCATTTTTCTCTTTCATCATACCCTGGTTATTGCATGTACCATTCAGAGACAGGATGGCCAGTTACGTAAGTCAGTGCTTTGTGTCTGCTCAGATGCAAATGATTGCCTCTGAAAAAGCTCAATTCACTCGACTCAACAAACCGTCAACCACTTCGAAAACAGTGAGAGAGGCATCGTATTGCGGATTTATGTCATTTCATGTTAATTTGTCCTAACCACTCCTCCGCATTTCGAAAAAAAAAAATCATACCGTTGTAGTGCTGTTATGATTTGACATCATAATTTCAAATAATATTATTAGGTAGAAACATGCCAACTTAATTGTTGTTTGGAGTTGCAGTGTACATAATTGAATCCTTAATACAACAGATAACGAAACCTCGGTCAATAACTGATTCACAAGGCGACACTTTACTTGTGATGTACATGGACTAGTGACACTTACTTCTTGTTTATAGGTTGGTTTGTTTACTTTTTCGAAACACACCTATGTACAAATTATTGTGCAATTCAGTTCCTTTGTTCACATGGGCCAGATGGCCTGCAAAAACTGAATAAACCACTGAAATCATTATTCCTATTATCACTTTTATCATCATTATCGTCGCCGTCATTATCACCATCGTTACTATTGTTATCATTATTAATATGATTATTATCAACATCATTATTGTTGTCATCATCATCATCATCATCATCATCATCATCATCATCATTACACATCACACACACACACACACACACACACACACACACACACACACACACACATACACACGTCAACAACATGGCGGAGACCGCCAACTGCAAAGTAATTTAGGCTGTTTGGTTTGTTTGTTTGTTTGTTTGCGTGTTTTAAACCATGCACAGACACAAAATAAGCAGTCCAGGAGTTGTCGCTTCAGCCTCAGTGTCCCAAGTGGTACTGGACACCCTGCTGCTAAAGTGAAAGCTCCCCATAATCTAAAATGGGCGACAACATTAATATTTGAATCATCAGTGAAGCAGCCAGCCATACGATGGAAACAGCCACAACGGACAGAGAAGAACGAGTCCCGCGCGCGCGCGCGCGCGCACACACACACACACACACACACACACACACACACACACACACACACACAGCCTTCTGAAGGAGAAGGCGGTCTAGGGTTTCTTTTTTCTGTCTGTGACTCTTATTATCATTGTTTTTAGTCTGGATTCCTTTCACTCTTGTCATGCAACTTCTCAGTCCCTCACATCTCTTCACCAAAGACAGGCAGATATGCTTCAATCATTTGTTACGACTATTACATTTACATAAAACTACACAGAGCGGACCAAACAAGTACAAATAAACATGGATCTTATCTTTCATGGATGTCCTCTTCTTCCCTCCCCTTTCTTTCGTCGTACGTTGATGCTTTAGTTGAACTGAACCGGCGAGGTTGATTAACGAACAGTCAATAAATAAAAGATGCAAATATTCCCGCTTCAAGAAATTCCATAGAATATTGAAGACAGTCTTGATTGGTTGTTGATCGTCAACTGTCTACACAGCACTTTGCAGAACGCCTTGATGAATATCTTTTTTTTTTTTTTTTTTTTTTCTACGTTGTACGTCGATGCCTCAATGGTGTTGCATAGACGATGACGGTTAATGAAAAGTCAAGAAATAAAGATATGAATATTTCTGTCCATGGAACATCGATCACAGTCTTGACACTGGTTATTGATTGATCACGACTGTTTACACAGCACTTCACAGAGCACCTTGGTAAACATCCTTTTTTTTTGCACCGTAGAAACGAAGATGTTGAATCCGGGACCTGATGCAGATAGTTCATAGAGAAGGGAAAAAAAAATCATAACACCTGCAACAAAAAAAAAAAAGAATATGACCAGTCTTGCATATTATCTTCAGCAAGTCGAACATTATGCAGAGTCACTTTTTTGCACTTTAGATTTAGTCCGTCTGTTTACAACAACACTATGTTAAACATATTTCATTAATACGTAATTGTTTATATTTTCATTAACACACACAATCAGCACAGGAACAGAACGAACAATACACAGATCACTAACATCGATCTGGGACTGATTTGTTCTTCCAATCTGCAAATGAAAAAAAAATATTGTTGGTAATCAACCGAACCTGTAAATATAAGAGATTAGTGGAACAAAATAAATAAATGAAAAAAACATAATGAGTTGACTTGGTGTCGAGTCGAGAAGAAGGAAATCTACCTATCTTGCGGCGTCCGATTGTAGCTGCCAACTGATCCGCCGTCTTCAACAGAAATGAATCCGTTAGATCTGACGCTTGTGTAGGCCTACTCCTACTCTCTTAGCGACGGATCCATAACTACAAGATTAATCTAGCAATTGGGCCATATTCTTAGATATTTTCAGCATTATAAACTTAATGATGAAGAAATGATCATCTGATTCATTTGAAACGTCGATCAATGAACTTTAAACAGCTAATTGTATTTCGTGGTAGACTATTTCTTTGGATACGGAATATGATCAGGCTGCTGGGTGCTTGACATAATGACGTCAAACTTACATTTAAAGAAAAGTAATCGCAGTGACGAAAAGTTTGTCACACACACACACACACACACGCACACACAGAGTGGAGACCCACCAAAGGTGGATACAACCAACTGTAAAGTATTTTGATTGTTTGGTTTGTGTGTGTGTATGTGTGTGTGTGTGTGTGTGTGTGTGTGTGTGTGTGTGTGTAAACACGCGCTTACACGAAACAAGATCCTAATGAAGCGGAAATCTTACCACTTTAACGGATCAGACAACAGCATACCATACATTTTTTCTCATTTGTGTTCTATTGTCTTGAAAATCAGTGACACCGTTTTGTACGTCGTGCCAGTACTATGGGTAGATTACTTTGAAATACGCTGGTCGGGTTACAGTCTTCATGGATATCTACCTAGCGATTTACACGCTGTGCAATATCCTCAGTACAGCAGGAAATGCCGGTGCAACCATGGCAGATGTGTTCGGGGCAAAACATTTTTCCACCCCCATGCATTTTCCGCAGAAGTATAATACAACCTACCGCTCCAACATGTTGCAATATACAATTCGGACTAGCCCAGACCAACACATTTAAGCTCTGCTACAAGTGGAGGGAACAAGATCAACGTGTTGACACAGGGAACACAAGTGACGGACTTAACTTCACCAGTACTAAAACACAGAATGGTTCCTTGCTGATTTCTAACTTTGCTACGTGTCTGAAAAATCCAGCTGTAAAAGAATTCATTATAGATGACTTAACTGGCCATCTCCGCATTCAAAGTTCAGCTGCAGTTTATATCTGGGAGTGTCAGTTCGTACTCCACGTACAGTCTCATCAAATTGTGCGTTTCGAAATTGACGAATGCCTCGGAAATGTCGTGTTTGAGCATTCGGACTATTCCGGGGCAGTCAAACGACTATCAGATGTGACAAGATGCATAGATGTTTCAACTTCATTCCCTGTGCAATACAGCTTAACCAATACAGTCACGGTTAAAGTGCTCGTACCAGACCAAGGGCAATGGTGGTGCGAGCCACACTGTAAAAAAGAGGCATTTCTTTGTCTTTTTCTCCCGTGAAACCGGTCTGAGAGGCGACGTGTTGAACTACAAATCATTTATCTATCTTCATCTGCCGGTGAGTAAGAATGCTTAAATCAACAGAGA
>JADBJO010005021.1:72500-85000 GCA_016801955.1 Conus betulinus | reverse complement strand
AAAAGTAAAAGTTGACGAAGGTCAGGACTATCCAACAGTACTTGTTATCCATGATTCTGTTGCAAACGGAGTTCAAGGAAAAAGACTTGGGTATTCCTATGATTTCAAGGTCTCCAAACTTAAACAGTACAATGTATCAGCTGTCAAACAATGCCTAGAAGAGATTGATACGGAAGAAATGCCTGACTGTGTCGTAGTACATTGTGGAGTCAATGACTTGAACGTAGAAGAGGCAGAAAAAGTCAGTAAGAATTTCGTACAGACAATGAAATCTGTAGCGGAAAAACACCAGAAAATGAAGTTAGTTATCAATAAAGCAACAAAAGTGCTGGACAAGAAATTAGAAGTGAACAGACAGCTATTCAATGCAAAGATCACGTCTGACCTCTTTGAAGTCAAAAACATCAGTTTCATTGACAATGATACATAAGATTTGACCACCTTCATGACAAAATTCACCTTTCAAGATGGGGCTCTAGCCTGCTTGCAGGAAACACTGGACGGCACGTGAGGAGTCTGGTGTGGGAGACCCCGAAGCGGCCCTCCCGACGACGACAGGGCAACAGGGAAATATACTGCGGCTTTCCTGCTCCACGTGCCACCAGTTGGTTCAACCCTTTCAGTGCCCTGGACTGGGAATCCTATTGACGGGCCCACGACGACCAAGCCACCTGATGCAACTGCTGTGTTATCTCTGGTCATTTTGATTATTCTGACCAAGATTGTTCTTGACATTTTTCTCATTATTTTTTTTTTTTTCCCTCCCTGTAATTTGAATGTTAGTTTTAGAACATGACACAAGGAAACAACTTTAGTGTTTTTTTCAAATGGAACTGTAGATCAATAATTTCTAATAATGAACATTTAGTCCAACATCTCGCAAATAATAAATATCATGTCTTAAGCCTCCAGTCATTAAATGTAAAGAAGATAAGCTACCTAAGTTAGAAAATTATTACTTCCCTACCATCTATCAAAAAGAAGACACAAACGGGAAAATCAATACAGCTATTTATATATATGAAGGGGTAAATCACACACTGTGCCCTAATCCTATTTCATCAGATATTTCCACAATTCACTCTTGTGCTGTGACAGTACATTTGATAAGATTCTACTAACTATCTTATCAGTGTATTTACCAAAAGGTCCAGATGATAACAACACTGAATGGATCCGTATGCTTCAGGCAGATAAAGGCAAGCAAGTGCTAATTACAGGTGATTTTAATGCACATGCCCCTTTTTGGGAGAAGAACTGTTGCCATATTACAAGCAATCGTTTAGTAGAGAATGTTGTAGATTCATCATTTTATCTATTAAACGATGGTCGAGTTACACGAATCCCCGATAACCCTAATCATAGAGCTACAGCAATTGATTTAACTCTGGTTTCGCCTGATCTAGCTCCCATTTGTGAGTGGAACACACTGGATCATTGCCTAAATAGTGATCACATTCCGATTATAACCAGTTTTGAAATTACAAGCACAAGAATTACAGATCTCACTGAGGATAAAGTCCCAAAGTACAATTATAAATTTGCTAATTGGGATAAATTTTCAGCAAGTATGTCCAAGTTTTATGTTGAGGATGTGCACGATAAAAATATAAATGATCTTTATTTTTCATTTACCAAGGCAGTCCTAGATGCTGCAAATGACTCTATACCCATGCTTAAGACAAAGAAATCACATAAACACTCTGGAAATATCTGGTGGAATGACGACTGTGAAAAGGCAAATAGCGAAAAATGGGAGAAATTTAAATTATACATACAAGAAAATTCTACCCCAAACCATCAAGAGGCAAACAAGGCAAAAAATAAAATAAACAGAGTTAACGCCCAGGCCAAGAGACAATACTGGTCTTCTTTTTGTATTAATGAAATCTACAGTCATAAAGATATGCAAAAAGTCTGGGAAAAAATGAAAACCATGAAGAACGGAATTAATTTACCACAATGCCCCATAAATTAGAGAAACTCAGATCTACCCATTAATAATGAAAAGGCAGAAGCATTTGCAGATATGTTTGTAAATTATAGTAGAAATGCAGGTTTAACAACTGAAAGTAAAGAGTATAGAGAAAATGAAGAGCGAAGTAAAACAAAATCAAATCATGATGATAATGAGTTCACAAGGAAAACCTATATATAATTCTGAAATAACATTTGATGAAGTAAAAGAAAGTATTTTACATATGAGTAAAGCAAAAACATCTGTTGGATTAGATGGAATATCTTATGAAATGTTAAAAACACTTGCCTTACAATGTTATTCAATTTTTACATATATTCATACAAAGATGTTGGAGTAAAGGGGAAATGCCTTCTGTTTGGAAGCAATCAATTGTTATTCCTATACACAAGCAGGGAAAACCTAAAGCAGATAGAAACAGCTATCGACCCATCTCGTTAACATCACACGTTTGCAAACTTATGGAGAAAATAATATTAAACAGATTAGCCCACTTCTGCGAAAAACAGTGCATTATACCTCCAAATCAAGCAGGCTTTCGGAAAGGCCGATCAACTACAGAACATCTAGTGAAACTAACAACACAAATCAAACAGCAGTTCGCAAGGCGGAAAATATCCTTGCAACTTTTTTTGACGTTAAGAAAGCTTATGATCAGTATGGCACTACAAATTATTGCAAAAGCTTAAGGAAAACAATATTAATGGTAATATGTATAACTACATTAAAAATTTCCTTTCACATCGTTTCATACAAGTAAGAGTAGGAAAAACGTACTCGAACCCCAGAGAACTTCAGATGGGATTACCTCAAGGTTCAGTTATTTCTCCTGTTTTATTTAATATACTCATAGCCGATCTCCCAAAGAGATTATCAAACTGTTCAGTTTTGGTCCAGTATGCTGACGATATATGCATGTGGATGAAGGTAACAATGAAACGCAATACATCCACTAGAGCATTAAACTATACGAAAAAAAGTTTACCAAAAGGAATTAGATAAAATCACTGATTTTATGAAAGAAAATGGTTTATCACTATCTTTAGAAAAAACAAACACATGTCCTTTTTAATTCAGGTTATAACCCAGAAAAAAATGCCTATATTTAGCATTAATGGAATTGCCCTAAAGTTTGTGCAAAGTGTTAAGTTTCTAGGTGTTTATCTGCATTCAAAACTTTTCCCATCAGCATATAAATCATATACTTGACAAAGCACGAAAAGCATTAAATTTTCTCAAAATTATAAGTAACAACGTTGGGGTCAAGATACTAAAGCACTTTTATGTCTTGCAAACTCACTTGTTCGATCTCGTTTAATATATGCCCAAGAAGTTTTTTTTTTAATGCCCCCAAGCACTTATTATCCAAACTTCAAAGCATAGACTGCAAAGCTGTTAAACTGGCACTTGGGGTACCAATACATGCTTCCAATCTAGGATCCTATAAAGAAGCGGGCGTTCTTCCTCTAGATGACAATAGGAAAAATTCTTGTGCTAAATTTATAGTAAAGTCTTTTGCTTTTGATACATTTTGTAAGGAAGAAATTAGATTAGACTCCGCTAAAGATTTTTGCTAAAAGAGCTAAAACAATACACTCTTTACAATCAATCAATTCTTATGCCACCGACATAATCAATTCTAAAGAATTAAAACACAAAGAAATAGCCACTAAGCCACATGTTTCACCAGTATCACCCTGGGAGCATATTAAACCTGCTTTTGATATTGATGATACAAATTTAAACAAAAATCAATCTCCAAATATCTTGAAAATTTAGTAAACATAAGCGTTGAAAACAAGTATACTGACTATATCAAGATTTACACAGATGGGTCTGTAATAAAATGGCAGTGCAGGATCAGCATTTTTTTATTCCTTTCTTGAAAACATTAAAAAACGTTATAATATTGGTAGACATTATTCCATTTTCACTGCTGAATTAATAGCCATTTTAATGGCATTACATCACATTAAAGACTTACCTTTAAATGTATGCAAAATATTATTTTGTGTGGATTCAAAATCAGTATTATATGCTATCAAAGGTCAAAATACCAAGACAGGGGTTGAAATGATACACGAAATCAAACACTTAATACATCACTTAGCAAGCAAAGATATCAGTGTTACTTTTTATTGGATTCCATCTCACTGTGGAATTGTCTTTAATGAACAGGTAGATCAAGCAGCCAAGAGTGCAGCACGCAATGCTACAGGGACAATTAAACTTAATGTTAAGCTAGATCTACATGAATATTATAAATACTTTGACAAGCTAGCAAAGGATAATTTTGTTGACAAGTTGAAGACCTTAGATTTACAATATTCACATAATTGTGTAAAAGCTTGTGATACACTGCATTCGGATATATAATTAGAGTTTAAGTCAAATCAAATCCAGATCAATTACGTCTTTAATGTTTAAGATTCGTCTAAATGCTCTGAAGACAAAATTTTGTAAAAGATATTATTTGTGTCTGTAGGAGTCAAATTTCTACGAATCATTTGCTTCTGCACTGTCCTGCCATCAAAGCTCAAATGCTCAAAATGGAGGCACTGTGCTCAACCATCGAAATCCGATAACATTACAGAAAATAGTTAATGACCTTGATCTTCTTAAGTTGTTTTCAGACACTTTGGATTCTAGTAATGTTGGTATTTTTCTTTGATAGTTGTTGGCAATGTTGAGATTATTCGTGTTTGCAGAATCCAAAAACTTAAGTATGACATTGATGTTACATTTACTCATAAACACTCAACACTTTAACGAATCCCTCACATGCATTTTTTTAATTTATTTATTTATTTTTTTTTTTTGTGTGTGTGTGTCTAATGTCACTTGAGGGTGAAGAGACGTTAAATTAAAGTACTACTACTACTACCACACACACACACACACACACGCACACACACACACACACATATATATATATATATATATATATATATATATATATATATATATATATATATATATCTATCAAGAATAGTACTAAAACGCCTAATAAAATTTTTAAAAGTGCTCAACCCCTTGGGGAGCAACATCTGTTAAAATAGTGTGGTAAAAGGAAGTTTTAAAATCATCAACAGATCTGTTTCGAGCGCTGGCTCTCCACAGGATGGTGTTGCGTCGCCTACTGCCGGTGTTATATGGCCTAATGTCACTGTTTGCATGTGCGGATTGGCTGCACGTGTTGTTCGGTTTTTCAGGTTGTTTACAGTTCAGGTGCGTTTGCTGACAACGATTTCCATTTGTGCCTGCAGTTGTTTACTATTTCTACTTTAGTATTTAGGGTTGCTAAGTATGGTTTGCATAGTATTAACTATTTTCTGTTGAACATAGGTTGCATCTTTTTGAAATGTTATTGTATGGTGATGCCCTTTTTATGATTTTCCAGGATATGTTATAGTTTATGATTTTTTTGTCTTTAAGTTTCCAAATATATTTGCTCAGTTCTGTTTGGTTTTTTGTATTTTACTTTGTTGAATGACTGTTTATGGTTTGCATATCTGGTTTTGAAGTGATTTTCAGTGATCCCTATGTATGTTTCTTTTTCATTTTCTGATGTCACAGTGGCTTGGTATACAATGTTGTTATAGAGGCATTTGTTGCTTAAGGGACACTGTTCTTTTTGTAGTACAATTGCAGGATTTCCTTTCTTCACCCTTCTTTGCTGTGTGTTGCTTTTCATTTTGTTGGATGAATCAATTATATATTTAAGGTTAGGCATGCATGAATATGATAGTTTGATGTTGTTCTTGTTGAATATTTTGGACAATTTGTGTTCTTTTGGGAAGGATGCTGTCAGGATTTTAAAAAATTCTTTCCCTACGTTTGTTTTTACTCGTCCATCATATGGAGGGTTGTACCATGTGATTTTCCTTTTCCTGCTTTTTTTGTTTTTGTTCATGTTGTTATCTGGGTTGTATTGTAGTTTGTAGCTGTAACCACTTTTTTTTGCAATGCCTCTTGGTTTTCTGCTGCTGCGTTGTTGAATACTCTTTCATTATGTGACAGGTTAGATAATCTCTTGTTTATGCCATTGGGTATGGTTTTTAGCATAGATGGTGGGTGGTTTGCTATTGATGTTTACATAAATGGGAGTGTCATTAGGTTTCTTGTATGGTTTATATATGTAGTTGTTGAGGTCAAAGTGTTATGTCTAAGTAGTTCACTACCTTTTTGTTTGCTTCGATGGTGATTTTTAAGTTATGGTTTTGGAAAATTTTGCATAGTTCTTTTTCTTGTTTTCAATGGTTCTTGGATTGTTGTTTAGCGCGGCGAGGCCGTCATCTCTGTATAGTCCGACTTGCTTTCCAGTTGTTTTTGGATGTTGGATAGCATGAACTGTAAACAACCTGAAAAACCGAACAACACGTGCAGCAATCCGCACTTGCAAACAGTGACATTAGGCCATATAACACCGGCAGTAGGTGATGCAACACCATCCTGAGGAGAGCCAGCGCTCAAAACAGATCTGTTGATGATTTTAAAACTTCCTTTTACCACCACTATATTTTAACAGATGTTGCTCCCCAAGGGGTTGAGCACTTTAAAAATTTTATTAGGCGTTTTAGTACTATTCTTGATAATAGCTCCTCGAGTTGAGCACTTTGGCCTAATGAATTTCAAAATGGAGGAAATCAATTTTAGACTATCAGCAAAAAATATACTATTCTCCAACCCGCAATTCTACTTAAAAAGGTTAATAGAACAAACTGAAAAATTCTTTACGAAACATGAGATGGAAAGCTTTTTTCTTCCTGAACCCGAATGCAAAAAAAGAGGACAAAAACACATATGGCTTCAAATCAGGCGATCTCCACCGGCCATAGATGAAATGAAATCTTTCGAGGATAAAATGAAAAGAATGATAGCCAACATAGAATTAAAAAAATCAAACAACGATTTCCAAACATCATTAAAAAATGAAATAAAACAAATACAAAATGACAAAAAAATATTCGTGAAGGCTGACAAAACCAGTAATTACTACAAAATGGAACCAAACGAGTACTCACAACTTCTTGATAAAAGCATCAGAAAAACTACAAAAAAAGCTGATAAACCATACACAACAACATCCGAAAAAAAGAAAAAGAACTCATACACCACATGGATCTAGGTGACAGGGTAGAAACAACAGCAATAAAAGAAGCCTTCATAACTCTTAAAGACCATAAACCCAATTTCCACAACAACCCAACATGTAGACTAATAAACCCATCTAAATCTGAACTGGGCAAAAATAAGTAAGAAAATCCTAGAAAAAAGCCATAAAAAACATAAAATCAAACACGGAATACAACCTCTGGAAGAACACATATGAAGTTATCCAATGGTTCAAAAATCTTAACAAACAGAAGAACACAGTATTCATCACATTCGACATAGTAGACTTCTTCTACCCATCCATAGATGAAGAGCTACTCACTAAAGCTCTGAAATTTGCTAATAAACACACAGACATAACAGGGTCAGAAATGGAAATCATTCTCCACACCAAGAAAACTTTACTCTACAGCAGAAATGAAACATGGATCAAGAAAACGAACAGAAACTCAACATTTGATGTGACCATGGGATCGTATGACGGTGCCGAAACATGCGAACTGGTCGGACTGTTCATGCTATCCAACATCCAAAAACAAACTCGGAAAGCAAGTCGGACTATACAGAGACGACGGCCTCGCCGCGCTAAACAACAATCCAAAAAACCATTGAAAACAAGAAAAAAGAACTATGCAAAATTTTCCAAAACCATAACTTAAAAATCACCATCGAAGCAAACAAAAAGGTAGTGAACTACTTAGACATAACACACTTGACCTCAACAACTACATATATAAACCATACAAGAAACCTAATGACACTCCCATTTATGTAAACATCAATAGCAACCACCCACCATCTATACTAAAAACCATACCCAATGGCATAAACAAGAGATTATCTAACCTGTCACATAATGAATGAAAGAGTATTCAACAACGCAGCAGCAGAATACCAAGAGGCATTGCAAAAAAGTGGTTACAGCTACAAACTACAATACAACCCGGATAACAACATGAACAAAAACAAAAAAAAAGCAGGAAAAGGAAAATCACATGGTACAACCCTCCATATGATGGACGAGTAAAAACAAACGTAGGAAAGAATTTTTAAAAATTCTGACAGCATCCTTCCCAAAAGAACACAAATTGTCCAAAATATTCAACAAGAACACCATCAAACTATCATATTCATGCATGCCTAACCTTAAAATATAATTGATTCATCCAACAAAATGAAAAGCAACACAGCAAAGAAGGGTGAAGAAAGGAAATCCTGCAATTGTACTACAAAAGAACAGTGTCCCTTAAGCAACAAATGCCTCTATAACAACATTGTATACCAAGCCACTGTGACATCAGAAAATGAAAAAGAAACATACATAGGGATCACTGAAAATCACTTCAAAACCAGATATGCAAACCATAAACAGTCATTCAACAAAGTAAAATACAAAAACCAAACAGAACTGAGCAAATATATTTGGAGACTTAAAGACAAAAAAAAAAAATAAAGTATAACATATCCTGGAAAATCATAAAAAGGGCATCACCATACAATAACATTTCAAAAAGATGCAACCTATGTTCAACAGAAAAATGGTTAATACTATGCAAACCATACTTAGCAACCCTAAATACTAAAGTAGAAATAGTAAACAACTGCAGGCACAAATGGAAATCGTTGTCAGCAAACGTACCCTGAATTATAAACAACCTGAAAAACCGAACAACACGTGCAGCCAATCCGCTCGTGCAAACAGTGACATTAGGCCATATAACACCGCAGTAGGCGACGCAAACACCATCCTGAGGAGAACCAGCGCTCGAAACAGATCTGTTGATGATTTAAAACTTCCTTTTACCACACTATTTTGACATATATATATATATATATATATATATATATATATATATATATATATATATGTGTGTGTGTGTGTGTGTGTGTGTGTGTGCGCGCATTTTACTTATTATTTATCTATATGTTAGGTTTTTGTGTTTCTCTTGTTGTTTTATTTATTATTATTATTATTATTATTACTATTACTATTACAACTACTAACAACAACAACAACAACAACAACAACAACAACTACTACTACTACTACTACTACTATCATCATTTATTGTATCCAATATATATATTTTTTCTTTTCTTTTCACCCTTCATCTTATTTTATTAGCATTGCCCACACCACCACATACAACCTACCCATCCATAACCTCCCCCCCCCCCCCCCCCCCCCCCCCCCCCGTCACTACTTCCTCTCCCATGACCCCCTCCAGGGTGGCCTCGTTTCCATCTGGTGGCCATTTTGATCATGAGGCGAACAGGAGAAGAATAGTGTTTCCTCGTTCTTTGTTTTCACTGTCCTTAAAGTTGTTTGTTTTCGCCTAAAGAAGACCCAAGTGGTCAAAATGCATTGTGTCTAGTCCTGTATTGTGTTTTTTCTGTGTCCTTGGCGTTAACTAACCCCCTTCCTTTCTAAATTTTGCTTCATTTTTCGCCCCATCAGCCACTCTGTGTTGAAACTTTAGTTCTATTGAAATTAAGCATAGAAGTCTTTCTTCTTCTTCTTCTTCTTCTTTTTTTTTTTTTTTTTTTTTTTTTTTTTTGGGGGGGGGGGGGGGAGGGGGGTGTTACCCATAATTTCCGTAACAACAGCAAGTCAAAAATCCTGTTTAAGTTTACTTTTTTTTTTTTTTTTTTTTTTAGCGCATACACACACAGGTGTGCGTGCAACGTTTCAGGCACACCCATTGACCTTCCCGCAAACGCATTGCCCTCTATTCCGATCCACTCCCCTCAGCTTCTTCCTTTTCATCTATCAGCTTTCCTTCTGCTTCTTGTCACAGGTAGACGTTGGAGGCAGGTGCTACATCTACAGCATAAAAGGGAAACGTACCATTTCCTTAGCAATCGCCAAGGAGGAGTGCCAGCGAAATGGAGCGTATCTGGCCAGTTGGGAAACGGCCCAGGAGCTACAGGCCTTCATGGAAGTCAGCCAGTTTTCCATTGAAGGCTTTCAGCTCTGGGTGGGTCTGGAAAGGGCTGAACGCAGAAAATCAAAATCAGTTTTAAACAGCATGTAAGATTCTACTCTACTTATATTGGTATCTTTTGCGTGGTTTCTCGGGGATTGTTTAATTTCATATATATGACAAGCTGAGCACGTCATAGCAGCGACAGCAACAAAGTAAAAGCGATTAAAAGCAACAAAACCAAAAAAAGACAGAAAAAAAAGAGAACCCAAACTCCTTAGTAAACATAAGTCCTCATCAGGGAGATGCTCTTCGCAGATGCTGCAGCCCTCACTCCCCACACTGAGGAAGGGTTACAATGGCTCACCACCAGCTTCACTAATACCTGCACTGAGATCGACCTCACTATCAGCCTGAAGAAAACAAAGATCATGGGCCAAGACGTCAGCAGCACTCCCTGCATCTCCATCACGATCACATCCTCGAAGTGGTCGACGACTTCACTTACCTGGGTTCCACCATCTCCCAGCAGATTCTCTCTGGACGCCAAGATACTCCACCTGCACTACCTCAGAGGACTTCTAAACGTCACCTGCAGGGCAGCATCACTAACCGGAATGACCTGGCCCAGCAGGGATGCCTAGCATGCTCGCCATGCTGACACAGAGACGAATGCGCGGGCTTGGCCATGTAGGCCTCATGGATGACCGTCGCATCCTAAAGGACATGATGTATGGCGAGCTGGCTGCAGGCTCCAGACCCACAGGACGGCCCGCCCTATGCTACAAGGACGTATGCAAGCACGACCTGAGGACATGCAAGCGTCGACCCAGCAGACCTGGAGACAGCAGCTTCAGACCGGGTCAACTGGCGGTCCACCATCAAGGCCAGCATCAAGCAAGCAGAACAGAGGAGAGAGGCCCCATTGGGAAGAACGGCAGCGTCGCAGACGGCAAAGAATTGCGTCGGCATCAACAGACACTCATGACCAAGACTTCCCCTGCAGTGACAGCAACAGAGTCTGCCACTCAGGAATCAGGCTTTTCAGCCACAGCAGGCGCTGCACCTCCACAGCTGACTGATCCATGGCTTAACACATTTCTCAAGAAGAGGGATGCCATATATGTGTGTATACATGTGTGTATGTACACATGTATTACGTGTGCTTATACGTATGTATGTATGTCTGCATGTATGCATGCATGTACGCATGCCCGTTGTCTCTGCCTGCATGTCTGTCTGTCTGTCTGCATGTATGTTTGTATGTATGTATGTATGTATGTATGTATGTATGTATGTATGTGACATCATACAATGGTGACCAGAGCATCTGTGCCTTCACGTTGCTCTGCTTGAATTTGCTGTCTGCTGTCCATCCCTGGTCGCTGTCCTCGAAAACACAGTCAGTCCAGCAATGCAAGGTGCCTGACCATTGATTGCTGAAGCGAAAGCTTCCGTCAGAGCTATGCTCTGGAGTGGAGTGATTCGGCGTGTGGTGGACCCAGTCAACGACTATGAGCAGCCTCTGTCAACAGGTCAACACACAGTGTCACTGGAGTTTGCCAGCCCAGAGACCTGGTGCCCTTTGAAGATGTATCCACGACGCCCAGTGGGCAGACTTCGAACGAACCGAGCAGATGCCGTCAAGTTTGCTCACGGGGATTTTCGACCATGGCTTCATCTCCTAGGCAAAGTTCAGAACATCCTCCACTTTCTGGAAGTGCAGCGTAACGTCAACCCTACGATGACGCCAAACAAAGAGGCGTCACAGGGTCTGGATTTTTTAGAACTTTGCGTTCTGAGATTTATCTGGAGAGCTGTCAACAAGTTTCCCATTCAAATTGCCGATTCAGCATGAATCGGAGAAAGACAAATTACGGCAGAAAATCGAAAAAGCTCTTCACTACATTGATCACACTATCTTCCCAAGTCTTAGGAAACACTTCAGACATATGCGTGGAAGACTTCATCAACATAAAGCATGGAGCGTGGAACAGCATGAGCTAGCGCAGCTTTGGTTTGATAATCAGAAACGTGCCATTGCGATCATCAAGAACGACAGCAGATCAGAAGCACGACCCACTTGTCCCATTGAAGTGGATGTGTTGACAGAGTTTTTCCAGCAGAAGAGTGAAAAGGTATTGGGGTACCCCCTTCCCCCTCCGCCCTGGCCTGTCAACATCGTCCCTCTTCCTCCTGAAGAAGAGCTGCAGTGGACCCGTTCACCGAGGACGAAGTGATATCTGTGGTGAAATCGCTGAAGAATAACACAGCGCCTGGATATGATGGAGTTGAATATTCTTTTTTTTTTTTCTGAAACATCTGCAGCGTCTGTCATAGCCTTTGACAGCAATATTTAACATTTGCTGGAGAAACAAAAGAATTCCCACTGAATTGGAAACATGCCACGATCACTTTACTTCCCCCAAAAAGAAGGGAATGTGATGCAGCAGCCTGGTGATTGGAGACCTATTTCCTTGTTG
>JADBJO010005021.1:65000-67500 GCA_016801955.1 Conus betulinus | reverse complement strand
TTGTCTGCTTTGTTGTTGGAACTTTTTTTTTCCTTTACTAACTTGTTTATTTGTCTATTTATTTTTTCATTTGTTTATTTACCTATCTATTTCACTTCAGTCTAATTCAATTGGAAATGCCTTAAAACTGGAACCATTTTCTATCAAATCTGAGATCAAATGAAAAGAAAAAAAAAACAACAACAAAACTTAGAAACTCCAACGTCACAACAGACGGAACATTCCTGAACAAGGCATTGATGATGATAACGTGGATTCCAGGCAAGTCCCAACACTCTATAGCATAAATGCGATAGAGTCATTTCGTTACACGTTATGCATAGTGGAACCTTCACACACTTATAGAAAAGACAAATGCGTGTAAAGGGCGGGGCCCATGTGTATCAGAACAAACTGAATTCCTTGTCTTTGGTCACCAGTTGCAGATGGTATGAATCTAAAACCGTCATTATGACTGTTCAGTGCTTTCATCGGAGATCCTTGATAACATTATGTCTTTTGGCTTTTTGTTCTCTGTAGAACACAGATGTACTGAAAATGTGTCTTGAATTTGTGGCATCGTAGGCATCAAGATCAACCACACCATTGGCATGAATGCCAGCATGACATGGAAACTCAAGCAAGAACAATCTTGTTCCGTTCATATTTGAGAGAAGTATAAATTAAACGGTTTAGGGAAGTTACGTTTTATGTCCAGCAATGGCTTCCAGATCAGAAAGGGGAGCTAGAAGAAATACAATAAGTCTTCTGATACTCAGGCGAGTGCTGCGAGTTCAGCAGTGTATTTGCATATTTCAGACGGAAGATGTTGTGAATGAATCTTGAGGAAGAGCAGCACAAAAACTATTTCAGATCTGAAGCCATAGGTAGACCTTTGAAGAAATCGAAATATATTGGTACGGTCTAACAAAACAGGTCTTGTATACCAGAGAGCTGGTGGAATCCTTGTGGAAAGAAGCAAAAAAAAAAAAAAAAAGTACTATGAATGCGTCTTCTTTTAAACTGTAATGCCAACAGCATGTATGTTCACATTTATAAGACCAGTCAGTATTATGTCCTGTTCCTTTGTTTCCTTTGTTTTGGGCTTTTGAAAAATGTTTATTTCTGTACTTATTTAACAATTAGATGTTTTAAATGCTGTGGACGATGCTAGCCCTAGTAGTCTGTTCTTCAGTGTGTACATATAAACAAGAATGTGATGGGATCAAGCATTGCATGAATGACCATGATGAGAAAAAAATGGTTATTCGAGAGGTGTTACAGCTTCTATAATTAGTCCCCCAGCTGTGGTCAATTTTGACAAACCGGGGGGATTCTCAGTAACTTCATTACCAGGAAACACCACACAGTGCCCAGACACTCACTTTCAGTGTCACGATGAGGGCTTTTGCCTCCCTGTGTACGTTAAGTGCAATGACATGAACGACTGCCCGTGTCATGAGGATGAAGTTAACTGTGAGAATTACAAGACGTGCCCAGGGTATTACCGATGTCGTGACAAGAAAGAAACGCTCTGTGTGCACGTGAATCACATGTGTGATGGTTTGCCACAATGCCCACTTCATGATGATGAGCTGACATGCAATATGGCTTGTCCTGAGTCGTGTGTTTGTTACGGTCTTGCCTTCATCTGTAACCGTACTTTTCTAGTCAGCTCATTCCCACAACTACGCTACCTTGATGTCTCGGGCACAGGTATGCCTCTGAGCGACATCATTCATAACACCATGCTGATCCACCTGGGCGTACAGGCATGTGGGTGGACGACGTTGACAGACATGTTTTTTCCCCAATACTCACAGTCTGGACCTCAGTGAGAATCTACTTCATTCGGTCAGCATCAGCCACTTTGCAGGAATGCCTCAACTTAGAATATTGAATCTGGCAGGTAATCCTATGTCTGGTGGTATTTCTTATGCACACAATCGCCGTGCGCATCCGTCACTGATGATCTTCAATATTTCCCATATCCAATCAGATTCTTTGAACATAAGTGCGTTATCATCTCTTATGCCAAAGTTGCAGGTCCTGGATTTGTCATGGAATGGGATTGAGGCCCTGCGAGGGCAGTGTTTGTGTAGTGATCTTCAGTTCCTAAACTTACAGGGTTGTCCTATAAATGATTTCACTCCAGATTTCATGACATTCATGGCAAATCTGAAGTATGTTTTGACAGACAACTTTAAATTGTGTTGTTCTGTAGTTTTACCAGATAATTTTCTAGGCAAGTGTTTTGGCCCCTTCTAATGAAATCTCGTCATGTGATCGCTTGTTAAAATCTGTTGCCTATCGTTCTGCTTTTCTGATTTTTGCTTTACTTGCTGTTCTTGGAAACTGTGGTTGTTTTTTGTCTACCACACCTATCTTTTGTTGCACAACACGAATGCTTGTTTGGCAGTATTTGTACTTCACCTGTGTATTTCTAATTTTTTGATGGGAGTGCATCTGGTCTTCATTTGCGTAGCAGATTGGATGTATGCTGGTGCCTACATTTGGAACG
>JADBJO010005021.1:32500-57500 GCA_016801955.1 Conus betulinus | reverse complement strand
AGAGAGAGAGAGAGAGAGAGAGCGAGAGAGAGAGAGAGAGAGAGAGAGAGAGAGAGAGCTGCCGTAGCATCATTAGGCAACGATCCTGGTCAACTGAAAAAAAAAAGGTCAATGTAAACACTGTTTGTAAGATGTAAGTAAAACGGGGTCGGCAACCTGTGTTGCACTATGGTGTACATGTCCTGGTCGCAAGGAGATAAATAATCACCATCCCGCTCATCATTTGACATATCGCTGGAAAGTTCCCGTCTTCTAAAATTTCCTCTTAAAGTATGTGTACTGGGAAAAAAAAAATCGATTGAGTTGCTCTGAAATGTGAAGCAAGCCCTGTGATCGCAGCATTCACGAGAAATTCTCGATAATAATCTGATGTTTAGCATCAATAATGTAATGAATAAATCCACACAAACATAAACTTCCCCTTGTACCCTCCCCACCCCCACCCCCACCCCACCCCCTATCCTGTCTCCCCTTCCCGTCCCGAGACTAGAATCTATCAGTTTGAAGAGTTATCACTCCATACATTTACTGAACGAAGTTTTGACAGCCCCCATCCTAATGTTTGAATAAGACAGATACGTAGTTATATTTCCTTTCATGGCTGTACAATCACCTGGTGTTTAAATGACTTCTTTTTTTCAATATTTGCATTTTCCAAAAGCTTTCAAGATCCATATTGTCAAAATATATTACTCTGCATTTTCTTCGTTTGGTTCCGTTGATCTCTCTGATCTTGGCTCCTAACGCCATCGTTCACCAAAAGGGCTATAGTGCATTATGCCATTTCTGTTGGCTTATTATTTTCTTCCTAAAAACCACTGTGTTGAAACGTTTACGATCTGTTGCTGCCATAGACCTAAAACGACTGTCTTTGTAAACCTCAGCAATATTTGTTTCACACTCTGATCATGACATTTCTATCTTCTCGGTAATTTTCACAGCAAACAGCGTTCTATTTAGTAAGTAAGTTGTTATTTTTTATTTTTTTTTTGTGTAAGGGGTGGGGTGGGGGGACGTCCTTGTATTGACAGAGACATGACAGTCACGCCAGTGACATCTGCTCGTAAGTACATTCTAAATTGACGGTTGCTATCAATGAAAACAAAAATATTGGACTATGTTTTTTTGTTTGTTTGTTTGTTTTAACTGATCCCTCAAAACATATGCACCACCTTCACTTTCTCTAAGTCTGTTGTCAGTGCTCTCTCCTCTAATATTAGCTCTCAAGAGTACAGGAATTTTTCCTCTATGACGTCTAGGAGAAAATAATTTCATTTTCAGTAACCTTTGCTACGCAGTCAGTAATTTAATTGCATTTTTTTGACGCATTTCTGATGTTGATCATGTATCAGTTGACTTTGAGGTCTTCTATTCGGAGCCTTTCTGTTATCAAATGTTTTCCTTGATAGTGGACATTTGCAAAATAGAAGCAGCGTCCGATGAAGTGCTTTTATAGCTGGTTCAAACACGTTCTTATGTCTTTCTGACAGTGAGCTGCATTTGAGACCCCTGCCGTTTGACTTCATCACTCCATTTTGCCTGGTCGTGGCGTTTGGAGCTGCTGGTGTCAGTTCTGGCTGCGACTGGGGAGGCTGAAACGGCTCTTTGTCTTCTGTCACTATGACGCGGGGCAAGCACACACACACACACACACACACACACACACACACACACACACACTCGCTCGCTCGCTCGCGCCACCCCACCCCCACCCTAGGTGACTCTGTGTCTGAAAAATAAGCACGCTCATCTAGCTCACACAATTAGGGTAGTAACGTTTCAATATATCTATGGCGAGATAGGAACGTTGATGTAAAAAAAAAAAAAAAAAAAAACAAACAAACAGAAAAAAGCATGTTCATGAATTGTGTAGGATAACACCATATTTCATTTTTTTTTCGTTTAGTCGAAGATTCCTTAAAACGTAGGTTAATCATTATCTACGATAAGTGAAATGTTGTTTTTTTTTTTGTTTTTTTTTTTCTTAATCAGACCTCACATTGTACGTCAAGGAACTGATGTTAATATTGGAATTGTTGGCATTCAATATTACCATTGTTTTATAGTGTTAGAAGACAGAAGTTTGCATCACCCGTGTGATGATTACATGGAACTGCAGGCTGTAAGGCAATTAGGGGGTACGGTCGGGAGTGGAGGAGACGGGCATGGAGACACAATATTAACGATACCTCCGTCCTGTCCCCAAACCCCTCACTTGCGCTTGTCAGCCAGCCAGTTCGCACCTCTAGTCCCTCCTAATCCTCCCCGCTTTTCACGCCTATCCTCTGCGTCCCTTCCTGCTGTAACCTCTGTGGCGCCGAGTCTGTGCTGCTGTTCCTGTCAGCAGCCTGGAGTGCCCGGACCTTGATAGCCACTGCTCTCTGTGCCGTTGACAACACGCGCTGCCGACATGCTCGTCTGGTTGGAAAATCTCATCCCACCGATCTAAACCTACCAGACATACCGCCACAGTTCCTGTTTTGTTTTGTACGGTGGTGAGTGTGTCCTGTTTGAAGAATGACATTGTTTTTAACTAAGGAAGACAAGTGGAGCTTGCTAAGCAAGGTGCGCTTTGTTCACCATATTTCACAGAATGGTCACATTAGCACTGGGACCTGATCGAACATTTGCTTTTTTCTTTTAAACGCGATCCCAGTATGTCCCAATACCATTTCATCCTAATGCTAGGCCTTTCTCAACTTGTCCCTGATGGGATTCGGATGCAATGAAACCAGCCCCAATCACAACCATTCCATCAGATCCCAGTTCCAGTAGGGCTGTTACTGGCAGGGCCCAGCCCCGTTTAGTCTGTCTCTACAGGACCCATTACCAATTGGGCGCAGTGCCATAAGGTTGGTTGCTTGTTTTCTGTAGAGTCGTTTCATTGTGTCGATGATTTTAGATGTTGTGTTTTGTTGTTGTTGTTGTTGTTGTTGTTGTTTTTGTTGTTGTTTTTTAAGGCTCGCTGTCTCTCTCACAGCAGCACGACATGCCACTGTTTTTTTTTTCTGATCACAGTTTTTACAATAACTCCGCTAGAAAACTGGTTGGTTAAGTTGGTTAACTGGTGTTCGCCTGTTCACCATATATCCGAATGAGCGCAGGTAGCCAACCAGTCACTGAAGAAATTCCGGCTAATTCAGCTACCCAGTTCAGCCGACGAGGGACACAGTGCAGTTGTTGTGACAGCCAGGTATGTTGAGTTAGTTAACAAATTGAGGGTCTAAATCGAAATCATTTCTCCCCACGGTCAGGCGTTTGTAACTTCCTCAGCGCCAGTGAGGCCTTTTTTTTTTTTTTTTTTTTTTTTTGGTTTGCTTGTTTGTTTTTTAAGAAAAGAGAGAGAAAAACATGTATGACTTTGCTATGCTTTTAGTTCACTACGGCGTAGGAGTAAATTATCGTTTAACCTCAGTCGGATAGAAAGAAGAGGAAGCATGTTGTGATGCATTATTGTTATTTAAAAAAAAAACAAAAAAAAAAAAAAAAACAAAAAAGAAACCAACAAAGTTGTTGCTTACTCTTTGCTAAAGAGTTACGACGGTGAGCTCCAGAGGTGAGCAATGGAAACTGTTCGCGCGTTTTATGGTGTTCCTGAATTATTTTGATTTATACGGTGGGATGCTAAAGTGAAATCCTTCCAGATTCCGATGCGGGGAGCTAGAGGGAAACCTTTCTGATATGTATGTACTGCTGATGGATACCAGTGATGAATGATATTTCTTTTATGTATTTGTTACTGATGGAGAGGAATGTATGGAAATCATGTCGAGAGTTATCCAAAGCCAGGTTATGCTGTGTTACGTTATGTGGTGTGTAGTGAACATCTACCTGGTGTAAAACAGGAATGCGCAAAGACTGTCAGGTATGTGAGATGGATATGCATAATGGAGAATAGTTGCTTTTGATAAAAATGAGAGAAAAAAAAAAAAAGAAAGATGAATGAAAACGTTTTCTCTTGAGAGGTAGTGGTCTTGTAAAATGTTAAAACATTATGTTATGATCTTGTGAAATGATCAAAACCTTTTGTCATGAAGTAGATGAGAGAAGGTAATGATACACTAATTATACTCTTGCTCATTGTGAAGGTCTGTATAGTAGTCTTTTCTCTCTAACGCGAAGGTTATGATTTTTTTAAGAAAGATGACGTCTTTTGAACTTTTAAGAGAGTAACTTTGAAACAAGTAAAGTGTCTCTTATATATATATATATATATATATATATATATATATATATATATATATATATATATATATATAGATAGAGAGAGAGAGAGAGAGAGAGAGAGAGAGAGAGAGAGAGAGACAGACAGACAGACAGACAGAAAAAGAGAAAACAGAGAAAGAGAGAGAGAGAGAGAGAGAGAGAGAGAGAGAGAGAGAGAGAGAGAGAGAGAGAGAGAGACAGAGACAGACAGACAGAGACATACATTCATACATAAATACATGCATGCATACATACTTACATACACAAATGCATATATATATATATATATATATATATATATATATATATATATATATATATATATATATATATATATATATATATATCTGCCATCCAGAGGGATTGCGATAGTTTCCTCATGCAGCTAGTGAAGGGTTTTCATAGTTATTGTATACATTTTCCCATTTCCTTCATCTTCCATTTTTTTTTTTTTTTTTCTTTCTTTTTTTTGTCAAATATCAAATCTCTGCCAAGTCAGTACTATAATGATGGAAGAATTGTTAACCTGTACTTGTTTTTTCCCCACTACTTTATTGTTCAGCATTTTATATATATATATATATATATATATATATATATATATATATATATATATATATATATATATATATATATATATTGAGTTATAAACAAAGCTTGCTCTTATGTCTCAGTTTGTAGAAAATAGGGGGGTGATAAGCCTTCATATCTGCAGTGGTAGATGATTCTGCCTAACTGACAGTATGTGCTTGAGTGGGTGAATGGGGAATAATAAATGCTCCTCAAAATGAACCTTCAGCAAGCTTATAGTCTCCGAAGCGGGAGACCATCTCCAATGGGGAGGAAGCTCACCAACATATAACTCCTGGTCAGATACCGATATTTCGAAACCTGATTGTTTCTCCTCAGTGACCGCGTATATATATATATATATATATATATATATATATATATATATATATATATATATATATATATAGATAGATAGATAGATAGATAGATAGATAGATAGATATATGCATGCCAAGTAATTACTTTAAACGACTGAAGAATTGTTAGCCTGTACTTGTTTTCCCCCACTACTTAGTTGTTCAGCATTATATTGTGTGGTCAATCAGCGGGAGATTGCATCTCTTAGGAGATCCCAGTAAAGGTTGTTCTGCACTATTCTTAGCCACTCACAATGCTTGGGTTTTTGAACAGCAGAGCTGACCACTCAGACTGTCCCTTATCTTTTGATCTCCCTTGCATCCCTGGATGGATCCTCAGGCATAGGCTCAAAGACTGTCCCCTATATTCCAAACTAACAACGAAACAAGGAGGGTTACTACTACACTATATATTCAAGAAAAGGTTGAATGTATGAAATAGAGTCACCCATTTAAAACAAAAATGTTGAAAACCATTAATGCATGTGCAGCAAAACTGAAACTCAACGAACTACTTACATTAAACGTTGTTTCCATTTATTTATCAAAAGGTCCTGACAATGAAAACACTGAATGGCTTCGCGCTATACCAGACCAGCATGAAAAATGGTCAATAGCAGATGATTTTAACTCACATGCCCCGTTTGGGGATAATGAATGCGAAATAGTAACACACAATCGTTGTATTGGAAATATAGTAGACTCTTCACTGAGTCTGTTAAATGATGGCAGCGTAACAAGAATACCTGATATCTCACACCATCGAGCAACAGCAATTGATTTAACACATTATATCTCCTGCCATAGCTCCAAGCTGTGAGTGGTCTACCTTCAAAGATCATCTTGGTAGTGATCATTTGCCAATAATTATTACCATTAAGGGTAAACAATCCGTTCATAACTGCGCTAAAGATAAGATCCCAAAATATAATTATAATAAAGCTGTTTGGGATGAATTTAAAAAAACATACTTTCTACTTACAATTGTGAAGAGATAATGTCTGATAACATTGACGCAAGCTACGCGAATTTTGTTGATATTGTTTTACATGCAGCTGGTCTCTCAATACCAAGGTGCAATTCTAACGCATCAAACAAATATGCAGGCAATGTATGGTGGAATGATACTTGTGAAGAAGCAAGAGAAAAAAAAAAAAAGATGCAGGCCTATAAAACATATTTTTGAAAAACAAGAAAGATCCTGACAAAATTGTTGAAAAGAACAGAGCAAAAAATCATAGTAACAGAGTAATCGAAAAAGTCAAGGAGCAATATTGGTCAAATTTCTGTGAAAGTAAAGTACATGACCACAAAGATATTCAGAAAACATGGGAAAAAAATTCAAAGACATAAAAAAAATGGGAATCAGTCTTCACGAATATCCCATAACATTAGAAGATAATGAGTTTCCCTCAAAATGTGAAAAGGCTGAAGCATTTGCAAATATATATATATATATATATATATATATATATATATATATATATATATATATATATATATATATATATATTGGCAAAAAATAGCAACAAGGAGGGGACCTGGCAGAAAAACGAAAAATATACAGAGAGAAAATGGAGGGTAAGGAAATGCATGAAAAAAGTCCCATTAACAGTCACTACGCAAATGCTCCCCTTACATCTCAAGAAGTAGAGGATTCAATTTTCTCTATTGGTTCGAAAAGAAAATCAGTGAGACCAGATGGATTTCCAAAGAAATGATTAAGCATTTGTCAGTTAATTTCACAATGTTTCTGAACGGTTTTTTTTTTTTCCAGAAATGGTGGTCTGAAGGACTTCAGCCATCTTTGTGGAACAATCAATTGTATCCCCCATCCCTAAAGAGGGCAAGTCAAAATCAGACGAAAACAACTACAGGCCAATTGCTCTCACTTCACATCTGGGAGAACTTATGGAAAGAATTATTCTAAAAAGACCTGAACATTATTGTGAAAAAAAATGGTATAATACCAATACGACAGGCTGGCTTTAGAAAGGGTAGATCTACTGTTGACCATCTTGTAAAAAAAGTACAACACGTGTATAACATCACTTCGCACGTAGGAAAAATGTTCTTGCCACGTTTTTTTGACATTAGAAAGGCATACGACCAAGTCTGACAATCAAAACTTCTGAATAAATTGAAGTTAATAGGTCTCTCAGGGTGTATGTACAATTATTTAAAAACCTTTTTTAAGTGGCAGAACAATACAGACGAAGGTAGGAAATGTATATTCTAATGAAAGACACATCCAGATAGGAATCCCGCAAGGAGCTGTGATAGCTCCTATCCTGTTTAATATTTTGATCCATGATCTTCCTGAATCATTCTCAAAAAACGTTGAACAAGTACAATATGTGGATGGTATCTGTATATGGATGAAAGTTACTTTAAAACGTCACACACCAGTTAGATGAATCAACTTCATTAAAAAGATATATCAAAATGAACTAGATAAAATAGTAGGTACATGACAGAAAATGGATTGGCCCTTTCAGCTGAAAAAATCGCATATGGTTCTGTTCAGTACTGGTTACGATCCTAATCCTCTGCCTTCATTTCAAATAGATGGATTGTGCCTTGAATATAAAAAGCCGTAACATTTTTAGGAGTAAATTTAACTTCTAAATTGAGCTGGAATTATCACATACAAACTATTCTAGCACAAGCTAAGAAAACTTTAAATTTCTCGGTGAGTCAACAGTCATGGGGTAAAGACGGTAAAGTATTAACACATTTAGCTACTGCGAATGTACGATGTGTGTGTGTGTGTGTGTGTGTGTGTGTGTGTGTGTGTGTGTGTGTGTGTGTGCCTGACTGCCTGCATGTGTGGGTGCGCGCGCGCGTGCGCGCGCGCGCGCGTGTGTGTGTGTGCGTACGTGCGCGCGCGTGCGCGCGCGCGCGCGTGTGTGTGTGTGTGTGTGTGTCCTTTCTGTGTTTCCATCTATTACGACTGGAATATATAGGAGAGACAGTGTTTCTTGGACTACTTTAATGTGTGTGATGCGGATACCTCCATTTTGGTAGTTGCTTTCGTCCCATACGCTTTACTTTTTCAAAGTTTTTTTCCTTTTTTTTTTTACTTTTTCTTGTCTATTTCTGGCTCATTGCTCCACAAAAGAACATGAATCTCTATTGATGTCAATCAGAACGTTAATAGCATTCTGACATGAATTTGTGACATGAGTACGGTGTTCATGATGAATAGTGTTACAAAGATGCTTTACTCTCTCTATCTATCACAGTATGTTTAGTTGCTGTGTACTATTTGCACTTGCGCACAAAGTATTCGCCCCTGTAAATATTTCATAGCAAATCTGCCCATTTTTTTCGTGTAGATAGTGCGCAAAGCCAACACCCCACATTGAAAGTAAACTATGATGAAATAAATGATGCACATGACATTAATTCTCTTTTTTCAGCTTTCGAGATAAGGACATATTTTTGTTGTTGTTGTTGTTGTTGTTGATATTTTGTCTTCAAAACGTAATAAGATTGACAATATCAACAACACCAATAACACCGAAATCTAAACAATCCCAATCAAACCAAGGAAGCATCAACACACACACACACACACACACACGCGCGCGCATGCGCGCGCGCGCGCGCGCGCGCGCGCGCTCGCACACACAGAGAGAGAGAGAGAGAGAGAGAGAGAGAGAGAGAGAGAGAGAGAGAGAGAGGAGAGAGGAGGAGGAGGAGGAGGGAATATAGACACGTGAATTCAAGTGCACACGTATACACATTTCAGAAAATCTGCCTCTTGTGCACCTTTCACACACACACACACACACACACACACACACACACACACACACACACACACACACACATGCACGCACACACGCCCGCACGCATGCACGCACGCACGCACGCACGCACGCACGCACGCACGCACACACACACACACACACACACACACACACACACACACTCCATCTCATATGTCTTTGTGTTACATCTGCATGAGGGAAGAAAAGATGAAAATGACTCACGGTAAGATTGCATTAAAACCTGCTCTACCTCTAGTTGCAAAGTGAGACGACTGCAGACGGAATTCTAAACAAATCTTAAATAAATATCAGCGAACCGCCCAGAGAAATGTGGACAAACGAGTCACAAGACAAAACACACCGCGTTTCGACCTCTTAGGTCTTCTTCAGGTGAAACAAAAATGAATAAAATAACGAAAATTTGGTTCACCCTGAAGAAGACCTAAGAGGTCGAAACGCGTTGTGTTTTGTCTTGTGACTCGTTTGTCCACGTTTCTCTGGGCGGTTCGCTGACATTTATTTAAGATCTGCTCTACCCTCTTTCAATCACAGTGTGTCAAAAGATGAAATTGGCCAATAGGCGATCCTCTGGGATTTCGGTGTGGATCCATGATATTGACCGCTACCAAATGGAGGTCCAGGATCGTTCTATGATACTATGACAATGGTTGGTTGGTAATGATTAAAAAAAGCAGACTATGGTGGAATGTGTGCCCTAGAACAGAACTATCCAGTTTTTGCTTTGAATGTGAGGTGCGGATCTGTATCAAATAGCGGAGCCAGAATCTCTCTCCTCACATCCATTAATACCAGTGTGCATTGTCCATTGGGACATAGCGCTGTGAAATAACTGTAACGAGATCATAACCATAATTATGTGAAGTAATGTACCTTAATTGAATTTACCTCTTGTGAGATAAACGTTGACATTTAATCTTCAGATACTCATAATAAAAAGAAAAGAATGTATGAAGGGAGTTAGTTCTTTAGTTTCGGGAAAAAAGAAACAAAAAACCTTACACTCTCTCTTAAGAAAAAGGATGTCATCATTACAGTTATGAACAGACTCAAAGAGCAGATTGACACTCGGTTGGAATTATTTTGAGCTGTGCAGCTCTCTTTTCTGTCTTCTAGGTGTTGTATGATTCCCCTGTCACTCCACCACAACGAACATTTGTCAGCACAGTATCTGTTCTACACTAACTCTCCTTCCCTCTTTAACACTCTAGTTATCTACATGGTTTGCCATCGTTAATTCTAACTTTGTAATAAAAGCAGCGCCCTCAGTGACATTATCAGTGGAGCATTTCTGTCTCTTTACAAAGCAGAACCTAACACCCAGAAGCTTTCGTGATAACCAAAGGAAAAAACTACCGTATGGATAAAAAAAAAGAAAAGCATGACACAGGATAGGGGATAGGAGAATGGAGAGAGTTGGTTTTTTGTTGTCTGAAAGCCCGTTCCTATCCCGCTCTTTCCAGATTTAAATTTTCCCAACGATCGTTCAAACATTCAGGCTGTATTTCGGTATGGAAAAGGAAACTACGTACATGTTTGTGTTTGTTTGTTTGTTTGTTTTGTTGTTGTTTTGTCTGTCATAACTCAGTGCACTATACGATTCGTTTACTGAAAGACAGTCAGCAGATGTATGTTCTCGCTTCTTTTCCACCAAGTGCTCTCAGTGTTTCCGAACTCGTAACAGTTTTGTAAAAACGGAGTTCTTGCGCCTTTCGCCGTTTCTCAAGTAGAACGTTCCAAGTGTAGAGGAATGGGTTGATTGCTGAATTGAGTGGCAATACAAAAATGGCCATTCCCACATTGATCTCCATTGGAATATCGACACCACAGGTAGCCAGGACCCCACACAGACCAACAGGAAACCAGCACAGAAAATCAGACACTGCAACTGACAGGAGACGCCTGGCGATATTTACTTCTTTGGAGTGAGCGTTGTCAGTGGCCTCGTGTTTAGCCTTTTTCAGTAGATCAGACATAGTGTTACTCTCTCACCAACTGGTAGATGAGTACCTGACCAATACCAACCATGAGAAAGAGGATAAGGTTGCAGACGATCATGATACTGAACGAATAAACGTGTCCAGGAAGGTCAGTTCTTGTGACAGGCAGTGGAACACAAATATCTGTCTGATGGAAAAACTCCCAGTGAGATGCTACAGGCAAGAGAGGTGTCATTGCCAATGTGAGGCCTAGTGCCCACATGGCGGCACAGGTTACGTGAGCTGATGTAGTTCCGAACCGAATTCGACTCAAAGGAAAACGAAGCGCAACGAAACGATCAAACGTGATTAAACAGACAAGGAAGGCTGACAGTTCAAACGATAACATTGCAAAGAACCCAGCCATGCTACAAGCTATACTATGTCTCCATCCAGTGTCGTTCCAAATGTAGACACCAGCATACATCCAATCTGCTACGCAAATGAAGACCAGATGCACTCCCCATCAAAAAATCAGAAATGCTCAGGTGAAGTACAAACACTGCCAAACAAGCATTGGTGTTGTGCAAAAAAAAGACAGATGTGGTAGACAAAACAACCACAGTTTCCAAGAACAGCAAGAAAAGCAAAAATCAGAAAAGTGCAACGGTAAGTTACAGATTTTAACAAGTGATCACATGACGAGATTTCATTAGAAGGGGCCAAACACTTGCCTAGAAAATTATCTGGTAAAACTACAGAACAACACAATTTAAAGTTGTCTGTCAAAACATACTTCAGATTGCCATGAATGTCATGAAATCTGGTGTGAAATCATTTATAGGACAACCCTGTAAGTTTAGGAACTGAAGATCACCACACAAACACTGCCCTCGCAGAGCCTCAATCCCATTCCGTGACAAATCCAGGACTTGTAATTTTGGCATAAGAGATGATAACGCACTCATGTTCAAAGAATCTGATTGGATATGGGAAATATTGAAGATCATCAGTGACGGATGCGCATGGCGATTGCGTGCATAAGAAATACCACCAGACATAGGATTACCTGCCAGATTCAATATTCTAAGTTGAGGCATTTCTGCAAAAAGTGGCTGAAGCTGACCGAATGAAGTAGATTCTCACTGAGGTCCACACTGTGAATATTGGGGAAAAATGACGTCTGTCAACGTCCTCCACCCACATGCCTGTACGCCCAGGTGGATCAGCATGGTGTTATGAGTGATGTCACTCAGAGGCATCCCTGTGCCCGAGACATCAAGGTAGCGTAGTTGTGGGAATGAGCTGACTAGAAAAGTACGGTTACAGATGAAGGCAAGACCGTAACAAATGCACGATTCAGGACAAATCATATTGCATGTCAGCTCATCATCATGAAGTGGGCATTGTGGCAAACCATCACACAGGTGATTCACGTGCACACAGAGTGTTCTTTTCTTGTCACGACATCGATAATAACCTGGGCACGTTTTGTAATTTTCACAGTTAACTTCATCCTCATGACCCAGGCAGTCGTTCATGTCATTGCATTTAACGTACACAGGGAGGCAAAAGCCATCATCGTGACACTGAAAGTGAGTGTCTGGGCACTGTGGGGTATTTTCTGGTAATGAAGTTACTGAGAATCCTCCAGGTATGTCAAAGTTTACCACAGCTGGGGGACTAATTGCAGAAGCTATAGCACTCCCCATAAAACATATTTTCTCATCATTGTCATTCATGCAGTGCTTGATCCCATCACATTTTTGTCCCTTATGTACACACTGAACACCAGACTACAAGAGTTACCATCGTCCACAACATTTAATTGTTAAATAAGTAAACAAACAATTTTTAAAGCCAAAATAAATGAACAGGACATAATACAGACTGGTCTTATAAATGTGAACATACATGCTGCTGGCATTACAGCCTGACAGAAGACGCATCCCTAGTGCATTTTCCTAGTGCATTTTCTTCTATCTTGATTCTTTCCACAAGGATTCCACCAGGTCTCTAGCATACAGGACCTGTTTTGTCAGACCGTACCAACATTTCCATTTCTTCAGAGAATGTCTGCTTATGGCTTCAGATCTGAAAGAGTTTTCGTGCTGCTGTTCCTCAAGATTCACCCACAACATCTTCCGTCTGAGATATACAAATGCACTGCTGAACTCGCAGCAGCACTAGACTACACTATCATAAGACTTTTCTATTTCTTTCTAACTCCACTTTCTGCTCTGGAAGCCAATGCTGGAACTAACTTTAACCACCCTAAACTGTTTTAATGTGCATTTCTCTCAAATGTGAATGGAACAAAAATATTCTTGTTTGAGTTCCAGGTCATGCTGGTATTCAAGCCAATGGGCTGGTTGATCATGATGCCTACAATGCCACAAATTCAAGACACATTTTCAGTACATCTGTGTCCAACAGAGATCAGAAAAAAACAAAAGACATGGTCTTATCAAGGATCTCTGATGAAAGGACTGAACAGACATAATGAAGTGTTTTGAATTCATACCATCTGCAACTGGTGACCAAAGACAAAGTATCAGTTTTGTTCTGAAAAACACGTGGGCCCCTCACTTTACACACGCTTGTCTTTTTTATAAGTGCGAAGGTTCCACTATGCATAACATGTAAAGAAATACTTCTATCGCATTTATGCTATAGAGTGTTGGTACTTGCCTGAAATTCCACATTACAAACATGAAGCACACATCATCAATGCCTTGTTCAGGGACTTTCCATCAGCTGTGATGTTGCAGTTTCCATTTTTTTTTTTTTTTTCATTTGATCTCAGATGTATTAGAAACTGGTTCCAGTTTCAAGGTATTTTCGATTGAATTAGTCTGAAGTAAAATAGATAAGTAAGTAAATAAATAAATAAATAAATAATAACAGATATATGAATAAGTAAATGAAGAAAGATACATTAAAAAAAAAAAAAACATTCTAACTACAAAGCAGACAAATTATACATTTTCTGGTGACAGAAATTTGTTTAAAATGTGCAAAGACGTTTTCTGCTGAGAGGAGAGGAAGATCTCCCCTTCTGGCACAGAACAATCTGGACACAAGTGATAAGGCATAGCATTGAAGAGTCTCTAGCACTACAACCTGTGCTGTGGAGAACTCCATAATCAAAATGATTGTCACTGCTTTCACGTGATATATTAAGCAACAAACTCTATGCAGCCAGTTTGCACCTGGGAGTAGCCATAGTCAGTATGTAAAGCATTAAGATATGCCTGATTACTTCCCCTACCCCTGATTACAGGTGAATTTTTTCATGTAATGTGGATTGATTTTGCATGATTGGAAGTTGTTCCAGTTTTCATTTGTATATTTTATCGAACATCGCATACAGCCAATGGATCTGATCGGTTAGGTTTGAATGATGATGATGATGATGATGATGATGCCGAAGATGAAAAAAACTATCAACATGTTCTTAATTCAACAGTATAACCAATCTGATTTGATCAGAAACCCTAATCATTAGATAAACGAGCAAGAATGAAACCACCATATCATGAATCATTCCGCAGAACTCAACATGAAGAGAGAAAGTGGCTGCACCTTTAGATTAAAAGGAAGAGCAAGAAACAACACAAAGCAAATAATTATTAGAATGATATCAAGATCAACATTACTAAGACTCCTGGGAATAAGGTAAGCTGAAGCTGATTTTTTTTTTCAACGACAGACGCATATGAATAAACATACGTGAACTGATATATATATATATATATATATATATATATATATATATATATATATATATATATATATATATATATATATATAAAAAACACTAAAATGCCTAATAAAATTCTTAAAGTGCTCAACCCCTTGGGGAGCAACATCTATTAAAAATAGGATGGTAAAAGGAAGTTTTAAAATCAACAGGTCTGTTTCGAGCGCTCGCTCTCCTCAGGATGGTTTTGGGTCGCCTACTGCCGGTGTTATATGGCCCGATGTCGCTGTTTGCACGTGCGGATTGGTTGCACGTGTTGTTCGGTTTTCAGGTTGTTTACAGTTCAGGTTGCGTTTGCTGACAACGATTTCCATTTGTGCCTGCAGTTGTTTACTATTTCTACTTTAGTATTTAGAGTTGCGAAGTATGGTTTGCATAGTATTAACCATTTTTCTGTTGAACATAGGTTGCATCTTTTTGAAATGTTATTGTGTATGGTGATGCCCTTTTTATGATTTTCCAGGATATGTTATAGTTGTTTTTTTTTTGTCTTTAAGTCTCCAAATGTATTTGCTCAGTTCTGTTTGGTTTTTGTATTTTTCGTTGTTGAATGACTGTTTATGGGTTTGCGTATCTGGTTTTGAAGTGATTTTCAGTGATCCCTATGTATGTTTCTTTTTTTCATTTTCTGATGTCACAGTGGCTTGGTATACAATGTAGTTATAGAGGCATTTTTTGCTTAAGGGACACTGTTCTTTTTTAGTACAATTGCAGGATTTCCTTTCTTCACCCTTCTTTGCTGTGTTGCTTTTCATTTTGTTGGATGAATCAATTATATTTTTAAGGTTAGGCATGCATGAATATGATAGTTGATGGTGTTCTTGTTGAATATTTTGGACAATTTGTGTTCTTTTGGGAAGGATGCTGTCAAAATTTTTGAAAAATTCTTTCCTACGTTTGTTTTTACTCGTCCATCATATGGAGGGTTGTACCATGTGATTTTCCTTTTCCTGCTTTTTTGTTTTTGTTTCATGTTTGTTATCTGGGTTGTATTGTAGTTTGTAGCTGTAACCACTTTTTTGCAATGCCTCTTGGTATTCTGCTGCTGCGTTGTTGAGTACTCTTTCATTATGTGACAGATTAGATAATCTCTTGTTTATGCCATTGGGTATGGTTTTTAGTATAGATGGTGGGTGGTTGATATTGATGTTTACATAAATGGGTGTGTCATTAGGTTTCTGTATGGTTTATATATGTGGTTGTTGAGGTCAAGTGTTATGTCTAAGTAGTTCACTACCTTTTTGTTTGCTTCAATGGTGATTTTTAAGTTATGGTTTTGGAAAATTTTGCATAGTTCTTTTTTCTTGTTTTCGATGGTTCTTGGATTGTTGTTCAGCGCGGCGAGGCCGTCGTCTCTGTACAGTCCGACTTGCTTTCCGAGTTGTTTTTAGATGTTGGATAGCATAAACAGTCCGACCAGTTCGCATGTTTCGGCACTGTCGTACGATTCCATGGTCACATCAAATGTTGAGTTTTATTTGTTTTCTTGATCCATGTTTCATTTCTGCTGTAGAGTAAAGTTTTCTTGGTGTGAAGAATGATTTCCATTTCTGACCCTGTTATGTCCGTGTGTTTATTAGCAAGTTTCAGAGCTTTAGTGAGTAGCTCTACATCTATGGATGGGTAGAAGTCTACTATGTCGAATGTGATGAATACTGTTCTTCTGTTTGTTAAGATTTTTGAACCATGGATAACTTCATATGTGTTCTTCCAGAGGTTGTATTCAGTGTTTGATTTTATGTTTTTTTATGGCTTTTTCCAAGATTTTCTTACTTATTTTGCCATAGTTCAGATTTAGATGGGTTTATTAGTCTACATGTTGGGTTGTTGTGGAAATTGGGCTTATGGTCTTTAAGGGTTATGAAGGCTTCTTTTATTGCTGTTGTTTCCACCCTGTCACCTAGATCCATGTGGTGTACAAGTTCTTTTTCTTTTTTTTCGGATGTTGTTGTGTATGGTTTTATCAGTTTTTTTTTAGTTTTTCTGAATGTTTTTATCAAGAAGTTGTGAGTACTCGTTTGGTTCCATTTTGTAGTAATTACTGGTTTTGTCAGCCTTCACGAATATAATTTTTCTCGCTTTGTGTTTGTTTTATTTCATTTTTTTTAATGATGTTTGGAAATCGTTGTTTGATTTTTTAAATTCTATATTGGCTATCATTCTTTTCATTTTATCCTCAAAATATTTCATTTTCATCTATGGCCGGTGGAGATCGCCATGATTTGAAGCCATATGTGTTTTTGTCCTTTTTTTTTGCATTCGGGTTCAGGAAGAAAAACGCTTTCCATCTCATGTTTCGTACGAATTTTTCAGTTTGCTCTATTAATCTTTTTAAGTAGAATTGCGGGTTGGAGAATGGTATACAAAGTGAAAAGCAACACAGCAAAGAAGGGTGAAGAAAGGAAATCCTGCAATTGTACTAAAAAAAAAAGAACAGTGTCCCTTAAGCAAAAAATGCCTCTATAAACTACATTGTATACCAAGCCACTGTGACATCAGAAAATGAAAAAGAAACATACATAGGGATCACTGAAAATCACTTCAAAACCAGATACGCAAACCATAAACAGTCATTCAACAACGAACGAAAAATACAAAAACCAAACAGAACTGAGCAAATATATTTGGAGACTTAAAGACAAAAAAAAAAAAAAAAAAAAAACTATAACATATCCTGGAAATCATAAAAAGGGCATCACCATACAATAACATTTCAAAAAAGATGCAACCTATGTTCAACAGAAAAATGGTTAATACTATGCAAACCATACTTAGCAACTCTAAATACATAAGTAGAAATAGTAAACAACTGCAGGCACAAATGGAAATCGTTGTCAGCAAACGCACCCTGAACTGTAAACAACCTGAAAACCGAACAACACGTGCAGCCAATCCGCACGTGTAAACAGCGACATCGGGCCATATAACACCGGCAGTAGGCGACCCCAAACCATCCTGAGGAGAGCGAGCGCTCGAAACAGACCTGTTGATTTTAAATCTTCCTTTTACCATCCTATTTTTAATATATATATATATATATATATATATATATATATATATATATATATATATATATATATATATATATATATGCACTTTTCAAAAAATATTATCTCACTACATTTTTTTTATGTAATGTGCATACTACATTAGGCTTCTATAATGTGATTTGTATTATACCTGTTTACTTCTTTTCCTTTGTCGTTGTTGTTTTTATTATTTCTGTTGTTTGTTATGGTTGTTGTTGCTGTTGTTGTCATCGTCGTCATCACTATCATCCCGATTAGTATTTTTTTATACTAATCGTATTATTTTTCACCACCAAAACCACTACCACACCACCATCATCATCGTTTCTGGTCGTCGTCATCATCATCATCATCATCATCACCATCATCATCATCATCATCATCTCTCCATCATCGCTTTTATAGTTGCTGTCGCTGTTGTTGTTATTGTTATACATATTTTTTAACTTATTGTCACACACACACACACACACACACACACACACACACACACACACACGCCTCTGTGAAAATACACATAGAACTATAACAGTGACACAGAAAATGTTGGGTAGGTACCCACGATCTGACCAGCTGATCGGGTGACTGCATGAATCAGAGGTCTGAAAATGTGGTCTCCCTGAGACTTTCGTCTTTAATTGAGTGGCCTTAGTTATGAGTGCATCTCTCAGCTGTGAATCCAGTGTACTGCAGCTTACAAGATGAGATGCAGCGTGAATGGACTAGCCCGCATGCAGAGACACCTTGATGGAACTGATTCTGACATTGTAATGGAACTGATTCTGACATCGTAATTCCGTCATTGTCCAGACTGGTTTTGTCCGAGCCATCTGATGGAATTCTTCGATACGTTTTACATAATTTCAATATGTGCATTTCTAATCAGAGAACAAACAACACCTTTCTATGGCTGCGCCATGTTTGGGGGTTTTGCCTATGAATAATTCATGCGATGTGGTATTCTCGTACGCCCTCAAGAGGAGATTTGTATGGACGTGATTGATAAATCTAGGGATTTGTTCCTTACAACAACTGAGATTACATGGAAAACATATAGGGTCAGATCGAAGTCGAATACCAAGTATTCACTTATGGACAGCAACTACCGGGACACCAAGGTACAAATCTGGGAGTGGATTTGGGTCATGGTATTGGGAGCCTAGTTCTGAGCATGAACATGAGATTCAGAAACACGAAGACTGTGTAACAAGTCATGTTTATACATAAGTTCTGCTGCAGATACTAAAGTGGATTTAGAGGAACAGACTGTAAGAAGAGGGGACAGGTTCTCAGAAACTTAGCAACACGGACCTGCCGCTGTCCACAGTGTATCATGTCTTCGTGGCATGCAGGGTGCTCACAAAAGGATTCGTCACGTCTGTCAATACAATCCTGTCGAAAATCACACACCAGACTGTAAGGCACGAACTCCCAAGACATGTCACAATAAAAGTAGGGGGCTGTGTCAGTCCCTGGGACATACTGCACGTCGCCCTGTACCATGTCTCAGTGTTCTCCAGTCCCCTGCACAGACTTTTCCCATCACAGGCCAGTAGCCGGGTGAGTCAGGTGTTTCGTGGGACACGTCTCGAAATCACCAACTAAAAGAGGTCGAGCTGCTGCTCGGTAAGGGAAGCATGGCCGGTGTGTTGTTATAGTAATTTTGTGAAGAAGAAGGCAGTTCACATACAAAGCCATCTTTCTTGGAGTGACAGTCGGACCCGTCATGGGTATCATAACGGCTGTTCCAAATAGCACACTCCACTTTCCGATCGGGTAATCGAAACAGAAAAAAGACCACTGCACCACTATCCCAGAGGAAAGTCCTTGAGTACCTGCAACGGCACAACTGGAATAAAGTGGGAGAGGGGGGATGCAAAGAAACGTAGAATGGAAGAAAAAGAAATGTTTCACACACACACACACACACACGCACGCACGCACGCACGCACGCGCGCGCGCGCACCGCGCACACACACACACACACACACACACACACACACACACACACACAATTGAGAACACATGCCCAAAGACCCGGTCGTTTGCACGTGTTTTATATACAAAAAGAGTTATGTCGATAGCATAAAAACTTATGGAAATAAAACGACTTTTAAATTTGTATAGCTCACTTCATCCTCGTGTATTTGGTGTACTAAGTCGCAGAAAGCCTGCTGCTTGTGTACATAGAACGTTAGTATATAAAGTAAACAAATAAGAAAAGCACAATTGGATAACACCTGGATAATGGTCCGTTGTCAGGCAGGACAGATAGGGTCAGTGGCGTCGCATGCTGAAGCTGAGTGGGGCATGCGTTTTTGCTTGTTTGTTTGTTTGCTTGTTTGTTTGTTTGTTTTCCTTTAAAGACCAAGCAGGTGACAACGTGAAAAGCCAACTCCATGACTGTTCTGCCAGAGACACATCAGAGTTCTGGCAAGATGCTGTGAAGAGGAAACTCAAAGTTGGATGGGGTAAATATGTACATGGAAGCGTTTTGCACAGTAGTTCAGACAGCAAAAACTTAATTCATGTTTTCTGTTCCGTTTAGCAACTTTCACCCACTTCATACTCGGGACACACACACACACACACACACACACACACACACACGCATTAGATCTATTTCCCTTGTCACATATTGGACTCCCAAGCTACATGTTATGCGTGTTTTTGAAAACTAAACGAAAGTTTGTGTGCGAAAATTGTGCATCAGGTTTGATGAGTCCTGAATTGAGGAAGGAAATTCAGCAAGCAAGAGGTAAGTCTAATCAATGGGACAGACATCTTTTTAGCGCCTGTTCTAGTATTAGCAACCAGACGAAAGGGGACCTGATGAAAGACAGTACAATAACAAAATCAAACATAGCTTCTCAAACACGACTTATAAAAATGACCGTGAGTGAGAAAGAGAGTCTGATGGATAAGATAAGCGTGTCGATTTTAGATCTGAAAAACACAATCGTAAAACAAATCAACAAGCTGCAGGTAATGGTTCAGAGCACGAACTTGGCTGCAGGGTCAACAGCAGGCAATACAACAAACACTGTCAAAGCCCAACACGTTGGCTAGCATCTACTGCAGGCACAACAGCCACCATTCACCTCAAGACCTTATGACAGATGAACAACGACAAGAAAACGACATACTCGAACATTGTCAAACACAAAGCTAAACGGTCTGCAATGAAGGGTCCTACGGCATCTGATGACGTTAAAAACGATGCCGCGAATAGAAATGAGGCTGGGGGGCTGGGGGGGGGGGGGGGGGGGGGGGGGGGGGGATGAGGGGAAAAGAAAATTTTTTAAAAAAAAAGCAAAATTAACACCTTATATGCTACAAGCAAACAAAAAAATAAAGATCACCAGCAAAAACACGAACTTTCTTCGCATTCTGTCTAGAGGTTCCATAGATTTACCCAAAGTGTTATATTGCACGACTCGGTGCTAAATGGTATATTCGCTCAAAGACTGGGTGCAGCTTGGGACTGTACATCAAGAAAAAGAAACGACCACCATTGATCAATGCAAGAAAGCTTTACTGTCTGACTCCATCGACAATGCAGACGTATTTGTACTTCATGTTGGGATAAATGATCTCAAAGACACATCTGATCCAAAAGAAAAAGCATCTACTTTCATCAACTTCGTGAAAGAATTACAAAAGCATTATCCTCAAACTCGAATCGTTGTTAGCAAGGTCGCCCCAACCAGGATAAAAATAGCTGAATATCAAAAGAGAAATCTTTAATGATGAAATACATCATAATCTTTCCGGTCAAAATAACGTGTCGTTCGTGTCACACGAAAACATCACCAACACACTCAGTACATGTGGGACTAAATCCATCCCTCAGAAAGGGATCTCAGCGTGTTTGCAGGCAACCTTGGTCGGCATCTTCATTACAGGCACTGGAGAAAGCAAAGACAACCCGGTCATCGCTACAGCTCTCGTCGTCCCAGGGATAACCCATCTCGTCCACATCACCAGGGCAGGAGGAACCCTTTCTTGCTGCACAGGGAACATCGGGGACGAGATTACCTGTGCAATTACCGTCGACTGTGAAAGTCTTCTGTCTACGTATTTCTGTTGGATTGTTATAAGGCTGCCATTTTCATAGTTGTGCATGGTTGTTTATAGTATTATTAGTTACTATCCCGTTGATAGAGTTTAGGTATTTCCATACTGAATTTCAGTGTGTTTTTTTTTTTTTGGATGATGACAAAGTATTTGTTTTCATTTAAATAAGCTGTTACTGTGCTTTTGCTTTATTTGCAATTTTTCTCTGTTTCTTTATTATTATTCTTTGTAACTTTTTGATGAAGGAAAAAAAAAAACAACAACATTAGTATCCTACAATGGAATTAACGTTCAATCACTACCAATATAATACACCTTCAACAACATCTTGAGAACAACACTTATATGGTCATCATCCTTCAATCTCTAAATGTGACAAAGAAGGACTTGCCACGATTGGACCATTTCTTCTATCTATCCACCGTGTGCCAAGAAAGTGATTGTGCTGCGAACATTTCTGTAGCCATTCATATTAATGACCAATTATTTTACCACCCAATCCAATCGCCTGTACCAAATGACACACAACAGACTTGTTTTCTTGAACAGCGTGTGTCCGATTCGACAAATCGTTAGTTTTAAATATAGTTTCAATGTGTTTCCCAAAAGGTAATATCGATTGCAATTCTGACTGGCTATGTTTATTAAATACTACAAATGATAAATGGTTAACAGTGGGGGACTTTAATGAACATGCCCTCTTTGGGGATCTGTCTTGCATCAGAGTAACCTCTAATCGCTTGGTGTAGAATATTTCAGATACTCCACTGTTTCTTTTAAATGACATAAGTGTTACAATACTTCCTGATGTTCCCAGCCACAAACTATCAGCGACTGATCAGACTCTAATCTCCCCAAAGTTAGTTCCTAGCTGCAAGTGGCAATCACACACGATGACACTTTGGGGAAGTGACCGTATTCCTATTATATCCTTGCTTTTAGAAGATTTGAAGTTAAGCACAATGATAATGATGTAAAGGATAAAATTCCTAAACTTGATTATAAACGAGCTGACTGGGCCAAATTTGAATCTGTTCTAAGGTCTTACGATGTTAGTTCTTTTGAGAGATCAGACACGGAATTTTTTGTATACTACTTTACAGAGGCAGTTTTAAACGCTGCAGGCAAAGCAGTTGCCAAAATTAATGTGTCAAACTCTTCGAAACACATTGGTAAAATATGGTGGACAGATTCATGTAAAAATGCTGTAGACAAAAACAAGAACACCTTTAATCGTATGCTAACGTTAAAAAAGTGAAAGGCAGTGTTCCTGTCAAATCTGCTAAAAACCAAGAAAAACAGAGTTACAGCAAGTGCTAAAAGCAACTATTGGTCAACGTTTTGTTTTAATGAAATAAGTGACCATAAAGATAAAAGTTAAATTTGGAAAAAAAAATCCATGAAATGAAAAATGGATTCATCTACCAGAATATCCAGGTATTTTAGGTGATAAACAATTTCCTTCAGAATATCAAAAAGCTGAGGCATTTGCTGACACCTTTGTAAAGAATAGCTCTTGCAATAGTCTATCAGACAAATGCAGAACTTTGAGGGAAAATCAATCACAAAATGACATATACAATGACCCTGAGAAAAATAATGATCACGTCTTGAATGCTGAAGTTACTTTTCAAGAATTACTTTCTGCTATCTGTTGATTAAAAGGCCAAGAAAAGTTCTGTTGGTCTGGATGCCATTTCCAATGAGTTGATGAAACATCTTCCAGAAAACTGTTGTTATTTTTTACACGGAATTATTAGTAAATGCTGGATTGAAGGTAACATTCCATCCATATGGAGAGATTCGATTATAGTCCCTATTTAAAGCAGGGCAAACCAGTACACGATGTAAATAGTTATAGACCTACCTCTCTGACATCTCACGTTTGCAGATTAATGGAGGAAATTGTTTTAAATCGATTGTCTTATCATTGCGAAAAACGCGTGGGATTATCCCTGTAAACCAAGGAGGCTTTAGAAAAGCAGATCAGCCATTGATCATTTAGTGAAATTAACAACTCAAATCAAACTTCAATTTGCCAAAAGACAAAATGTTCTTGCCACATTTTTTCATATAAATAAGGCATATGATCAGGTTTGGCATGAACGTTTACTATACAAGTTAAAAACGGTTGGGCTTTCTGGTCATATCTATGACTATGTTAAAACATTCTTGGCAAAGAGAAGTATCCAAACAAGAATTGGTCACATTTATTCCTCTAAAAGATTCCTTGATATGGATATCCCTCAAGGCTCTGTAACTGCTCCTATCCTATTTAATATCTAATTTACCAATATCCATTTCAAAAAAGTAAGTTTATTCAGTATGCTGATGATACCTGTTTGTGGATGAATGTTACTTTAAAAATGAAAACATCAAAAAGGTCTATTTTTTTTTCTTTTTTTTTTTAAAAAAAGTAGCATATCAGTATGATTTAGATAATATTGCCACATTTATGTCAGAAAATGGTTTTAAGCTTATCACCTCAAAAAGCTCACATGATGTTATTTGATGCAAGTGGATCTGTTCACAATGTTCCAGAATCCAAAGTTAACAACATCACACTTAGATACGCTTTAAATATTAGATTTCTTGGTGTTTATATAACGTCTAAGCTCTTATGGAACCTGCATTTAGAACATGTTAAAATCAAGCAAGAAAGTCATTAAACCTTCTAAAAGTCATAAGCAAACAAAGCTGGGGTCAGAACACAAATACATTCATTCATTTGTCCTCTGCTTAAGTTAGATCTAAATTGTCGTATGCACAATAGGTGTTCTTTAGTGCTCCAAAATATCTATTGAAAAACCTCAGAGCATAGATTGTAAAGCATATAGAATAGCCCTTGGCGTTCCTTTTCATGGTTCCATCATAGGATCTTACCATGAAGCAGGTGTTTTGCCTCTTGATGATCAGCGAAAATTAGCCTGTGCTAAATACATTTTAAAGATGCTCTACCATTCAAAATTCAAAACCAAATGGAACTTGAAATTAGGTCCGATATTTGTTTTCCTAAGCGTGCAAAACGTTTCCGATTTAATACAACTATTCTTACATTTTCTTCTAAACTTTTGTCAAAATTAAATACTAATCAAAAGAAATTAGCAGTGCATTTTCCAGTAAGTCCCATCCCAAACTAGGAGCTTTTTAAGGCAACGTTTTGATTAATTGTCCGAATTTGATAACATCAATGTTCTTTCATATCCCATATGAATTATTTTTATTCCAATCATCTAAAAATCTTCACTGACGGTTCTTTATTAGACAATCAGGCAGGCTGCGG
>JADBJO010005021.1:0-27500 GCA_016801955.1 Conus betulinus | reverse complement strand
TCCAACAGCACCCCCAAGCAGCCATCAAATGTAGTAAAATAAAAGAAAACGAAAGTGTGGAGAGGAAAAAGAAAATTGCTGAAAAAGTAAAAACATCATGCACACAGTACAAAATGTAGGGGACAATCTTTGAGCCTACGCTTGAGGATCCATTTAAGGATGCAAGGGAGATCAAAAGATATGGAACAGTCAGAGTGGTCAGCTCTGCTGTTCAGTAACCCAAGCATTGTCAGCGGCTGAGAAATGTGCAGAACAACCTTTACTTGAATCTCCTAAGAGATGAAATCGCACACTGATTGACCAAACAATATACTGCTGAACAATTAAGTAGTGGGGTAAACAAGAATCTCTCTCTCTCTCTCTCTCTCTCTCTCTCTCTCTCTCTCTCTCTCTATATATATATATATATATATATATATATATATATATATATATATATATATATATATCAAAAATCAAAAATACTGTTAAAAAGCCTAATAAAAATTCAAAGGTGCTCAACCCCTTGGGGAGCAACATCTGTTAAAATAAGGTATTAAAAGGAAGTTTTAAAAACTACAATATTGTTTCGAGCGCTTGCTCTCTTCAGGATGGTTTAGTGTCACTCACTGCCGGTGTTATATAGCCTGATGTGCGAGTTGGCTTCACGCGTATTTTCAGTTTTGTTTACGATTCAAAAGTGTGTTTGCACGTGCGGGTTGGCTGCACGTGTAGCTCGGTTCTCAAGTTATTTGTGGTTCAGGGTGTTTTGCTAACAACGATTTCCATTTGTGCCTGCAGTTGTCTACTATTTCTATTTTGGTGTTTAGGGTTGCTAGATGTGGTTTGCATAGTATAAACCATTTTTCTGTTAAGCATAGGTTACATCTTTTTGAAATTGTTGTATGGTGATGCCCTTTTCATGATTTTCCAGGATATATTGTAGTTTACTTTTTTATCTTTGAGTCTCCAAATGTATTTGCTCAGTTCTGTTTGGTTTTTGTATTTTTCTTTATTGAATGACTGTTTGTGGTTGCATATATCTGGTTTTGAAATGGTTTTCAGTGATCCCTATATATGTTTCTTTTTCATTTTCTGATGTCACAGTAGCTTGGTATACAAATGTTGTTGTAGAGGCATTTATTGTTTAGTGGACATTGTTCTTTATTAGTGCAATTGCAAGATTTCCTTTCTTCACCCTTCTTTGCTGCATTGCTTTTCATTTTGTTGGATGAATCAATTATATTTTTAAGGTTGGGCATACATGATATGACAGTTTGATGGTGTTTTTGTTGATATTTTGGACAGTTTGTGTTTTTTTTTTGGAATGATGCTGTCAGAATTTTGAAAAATTCTTTCCTACGTTTGTTTTTACTCTACCATCATATGGGGGTTTGTACCATGTGATTTTTCTTTTCCTGTTCTTTTTTTTTTTGTTCATGTTAATATCTGGACTGTATTGTAGTTTGTAGCTATAACCACTTTTTTGTAATGCTTCTTGGTATTCTGCTGCTGCGTTGTTGAATACTCTTTCATTGTGAGAGAGATTAGATAATCTCTTGTTTATACCATTAGGTATGGTTTTTTAGTGTAGATGGTGGGTGGTTGCTGTTGATGTTTACATAGATGGGTGTGTCATTAGATTTCTTGTATGGTTTATATATGGGTTATTGAGGTCAAGCGCTATGTCTAGGTAGTTTACTATCTTTTTGTTTGCTTCAACGGTGATTTTTAAGTTTTAAGGCCATCGTCTCTGTATAATCCAACTTGCTTTCCGAGTTGTTTTTGGATGTTGGATAGCATGAACAGTCCAACCAGTTCGCATGTTTCAGCACCGTCATATGATCCTATAGTCACATCAAATGTAGTGATTTTATTTGGGTTTTTTTTTTTTATCCATGTTTCATTTCTGCTGTATAATAAGGTTGTCATGAGTCGGCCGAACGTTCTCGAGCATTTAGGCAAATTAAGGGTAGTTTTGCTGTTGTTGAGAGCAAATTCTTTGGGTTCTTCAAGTGTGCGAATTCAGGCATCACCAGGGGGGGGAATACCCCGAGTAGTTTACTGAAGGAGGGAGAGTACTGGGGAAGTGTTTCGCATGTCCGAAGGATAGCAACAAGGACATGCCGACCTGCCGGTCCTGGATAAAGACAGTGTCCACTTGGGTACTGGCTATTAACTGGGCTGAAAGGAAGGCAATCGTGTCAGGTGACCGTCACGGGTAGGCGACCGTCAGCCTGCAGGCAGAGTACAGCGACCCTTCAGTCGTTCTTCTTTTGAGGAATGAATGGAAGGCTTCGGACTATCGAGTTGTTTGCACCTTGTTGTCTATAGGGTGTAGTCACCACTTAAAGCATTAGTCCTGGCTGGTAGAGAAGTCCAGGCTGTTAGTATAATGGGTAGCTTTGGGGAATGGAACATGAGTTGAATAGGAGGTTATGCATTAACCACTTGGTACCCAAGTCCTTGTTGGTGCTAACAGTTGTGGTGTGTGTGTATGTGTAGGTGACTAGTGATTCCATTGGTGGAACAAAAATAACTCAGGGATTTATTGGTACAAATCGTGTGATATGTGTGTGAGCCAGTGATTCCATTGGTTGAACCAGTTAAACTCGGGTTCTCTCTTTTTTTTGAGAATGGATATAAGGTGCCTGGAAAACCAGGAAGTGTGTGACTCACTTAAGGGAAAGTGAACTCGCCCGTCTTGCTGGGGGCTCAAGAAAATACAGCGAGAAGCAGAGGTTGCTGTCGCCTCGTTTCTCCTAGGTGGGGACGTAAGACAGTGGAGGTTGCTGTAGCCTCGGAGCCGACGACGAGAAGAAGTGTCTCCCGTGTGGGGACGGTCGACAGCAAGACGTGTTAGCCTGTTGGAGCCTAGACAGGGAGCTGCCAGACAACGGTGGGGTGTTTGCAGCCAGAGAAGACCTGTGGGAGAGGCCGACAGGAGCCCTTTCCGTGGAGAGGGCGGAGTGCGGTGGAGTCCGGAAGACTCTCGGTGTGAGGGTGGACGACTAAAGCTACGTTGCCAGTGTCCCCCAACTGGGATTTGGCCAATCGGGAGGACACAACAGTGTGGCAGCTTCAGCTCGTGGTCGCACAGTGTGATGAGAGAAACTGACGGTCAACCAAGGAATGCTGGCAAGTTATGGACGTTCATTTGTTCTTAAGTTTATAAAATGTGCAAATGTAATAGTGAAATATTGTCTTTCCTGGTTAAAGTAAGAATCACTGAAGAACAGGGGATGCGATTTATGAGATTGTCTGTATGGTGTTTACATTGTTGTATGATACAGATAATTGTGTTGTGTAGTGACGGGTGGGGGCTCGGAGTCAAGTTAAATAAAAGTTGATTATTTTCTGTGAAATGTTATTGGTTTCCCGTCATCTTTGTGCGGGCCCCGATGTGAGTGACAGAGTGCATGTGCCTATGCGAGAGCGCATTTTGGTTGTGAAAGCGTAAATACTCCTGTCTATAACCCCCTGTTGATTTTACATTTTTTATGACTTTTTCTAAAATTTTCTTACTTATTTTTACCTAGTTCCAATTTAGATGGTTTATTAGTCTACATGTTGGGTTGTTGTGGAAATTGGGTTTATGGTCTTCAAGGGTTTTTGTTGCTGTTGTTTCCACCCTATCACTCAAATCCATGCGATGTACACGTTCTTTCTCTTTTTTTCGGATGTTATTGTGTATAGTATTGTCAGCTTTTTTGTAGTTTTTCTGAATGTTTGAAGAGAGCATTGGAGGGGTTTGAAGAGAGCAAGCGCTCGAAACAATATTGTAGTTTTAAAACCTCCTTTTAATACCTTATTTTAACAAATACATATATATATATATATATATATATATATATATATATATATATATATATATATATATATATATATACTGCGCGTAATAAAGGTCTGCAGGCATATTTGAATAAAACGAATACTAAAACAAAATAGACATCTTTTCCCACAGGGACGATTTTTTATTTTCGAGCTTTCCCCACAAGGGCATCATCAGGAATAAAACACTTCATAAACAGTCCAATGCGTAGCACATGATTACTCCTCGGCAAACGCAACTATCTCTTTTCACACACACACACACACACACACAGACACGCGCACACCACACCTGTATTCAGCTGTTGTTGAGCAAGCAACTAACACACGTGAAACATACCCCAAGGGAAAAAAAATGTGCACGCACACACACACACACACGCGCCCACACACACACAGTAAAGGCGGGGAGAGAGAGTGAGAGAGAGAGACTAATAGAAAAAGGGGTGTAGTGGATGAATAGAAGAAGGGGCAGTGGGCTTGGATAGAAAAAGAGACAGATAGGATGCATGGAGCACTGAGTGTCTGTTGAAAAGCTGACACAGACAGGGGGACGGGGAGGGGTGGGAGTGGAAGGTACAGAGAAAAAAAAAAAAAAAAAGGGGGGGGGGGGGGGGGGGGGGGGGGGTTGGGGGGGGGGGGGGGGGAGAGGAAAACGAGGTATGTCTAATTTCAGTCATATGGACATGTATCGAATGGCCCAGCCCATATCAACACACCAGATAATAAGGTGCGGATCGGAGGGGTAGGGGCCTGGGGACACACATGCTTGCGCGCAAATCTGGAAAAGAGAATGATAGAGAGATGGGGGGGGGGGGGGGGGGGGGGGGGGGAAGACGGTGTGTGTGGGGTTACGTAGTGGGATGAAATGATGGATAGGCGTTATCGCAGAAGTAAGGAAGCGCGATTTCAAAACAATGAAACAAAAGAGGGTGGGGAGGGGGGATGAGAGAGAGTGAGGTGGTGAAATACAATGAAGGTGAGGAATAGATCAGTAGAAGACAAAGGACGGTATGCACAGAGAGAGGCAGTAAAAGGAATCCAGCGAGAAGATGGAAAAGGGTGGGGGCTATAAATACAAACTACGTAAAATCTGTCTCAAACCACCATTGTAAAATATAACTACCATAGTTTCAGTTAGTTTATATTATATATATATATATATATATATATATATATATATATAAACTTAAACAAATTTCAAGGACAAGTAACCGAACACTATTCCAACAATTTACAGCGCAGCTTGGTGTTGCAATTACTGCAAGAAATATCCAATTGTATACAAAGCTGCTTTTGTATCTTTGATTTTAAAAATTGAGGAAGATAAGCATACATATATGTAGTGATAGATAATTTTGCCTAACTTACAGTACGTGCTTGAAAGGTGAATGGGTAGTTATAAACGCTCTTTAAAGAGACTTTCAGCTGCTTTAAAACCTGCAAGGGAAAAAAATAATCTCCTATGAGGTGAAAAGTCAATAACATATAATTTATGGACAGATACCGGTATTTCAGATTCTGATTGTCTCTGCTCAATGATCGCCGAGAGTGGTAACTTAGCTTCTCTGCCTTTTCGATTTTAAGAAGAATGCTATACCTAAAAAAAAGGATGGCGTGGAATACCATAGTATGTTTACTGAGTTTTCAAAAATCAACCAAAGGTACCACCTTAGAAGCAAAGAAAATCATGAAAGAGCTAAACAAGCTACATTTTCTTGTGAAAGGTAGAAAATGTAAAAAGATAACCTCATAAGACACAAGTGCTGAGGGCCAGTTCTTGGAATGAATCCACAAGGGACTTAATTACAAAACACTAACAAATTGAAAGGATAAGTAACCGAGCACCATTCCAGCAACTTACAGCAGAGCTTGGCGTTGCAATGATGGCAAGAAATATTCAATTATAAACAAAGCTTGCTCTTATGCCTTAGATTGAAGAAATAGGGGGGATAAGCATACATATCTGCAGTAGTAGATAATTCTGCCTAACTAACAGTATGTGCTTGAGAGGGTGAATGGGGACCAATAAATGCTTCTCAAACTAATAAATGCCAAGGATAAGTAAGCGAGCACCATTCCAGCAACTCCCCCTATTTCTTCAATCTAAGACATAAGAGCAGGCGTTGTTTATAATTGAATATATATATATATATATATATATATATATATATATATATATATATATATATAATGAAAGATGATTCTGCCTAACTGACAGTATGTGCTTGAGTGGGTGAATGGGGAATAAATAAATGCTTCTCAAAATGAACCTTCAGCAAGCTTATAGTCTCCAAAAAGGGGAGACCATCTCCAATGGGGAGAAAGCTCACTAACATATAACTCCTGGTCAGATACCGGTATTTCGAAACCTGATGTTTTCTCCTCAGTGACCGCGGAAAGTGGTAATTTGACTCCTCTGCCTTTTCGGTTTTAAGAAGAATGCTATACCAGAAAAAGGCTGGTGTGCAATACCATAGTATGTTTGTTGAGTTTTCAAAAAAAAAAACTAAAGGTGCCACCTAAGAAGCAAAAGAAAATCATGAAGAGAGCAAAACAAGCTACATTTTCTTGTGAAAAGTAGAAAATATAAAAAAGATAACCTCTTAAGACACAAGTGCTGAGGGCCAGTTCTTGGAATGAATCCGCAAGGGACTAAATTACAATGAAACAATAAATTCCAAGGATAAGTACCAAGCACCATTCCAGCAACTTACAGAGCAGCTAGGTGTTGCAATGACTGCAAGAAATATTGAATTATAAACAAAGCTTGCTCTTATGTCTCAGATTATAGAAATAGGGGGGGGGGGGGGGGGGGGGGGATGAAGCCTTCATATCTGCAGTGGTAGATGATTCTGCCTAACTGACAGTATGTGCTTGAGTGGGTGAATGGGGAATAAATAAATGCTTCTCAAAATGAACCTTCAGCAAGCTTATAGTCTCCAAAAAGGGGAGACCATCTCCAATGGGGAGAAAGCTCACTAACATATAACTCCTGGTCAGATACCGGTATTTCGAACTCCTCAGTGACCGCGGAAAGTGGTAATTTGACTCTCTGCCTTTTCGGTTTTAAGAAGAATGCTATACCAGAAAAAGGCTGGTGTGCAATACCATAGTATGTTTGTTGAGTTTTCAAAAAAACTACTAAAAAGGTGCCACCTAAGAAGCAAAAGAAAATCATGACAGAGCAAAACAAGCTACATTTTCTGTGAAAAGTAGTGAGTCACTTATTTCAGCTCTAAAACTGACGTATAAAGTCGAATGTACATCAGTGTATTTCAACATCAAAATGATAACTATAAGGAAACGTTACATTTGAAACAATTAGATAAATAGCGTGCGCGCGCGCGCGCGCGCGCGCGCGCGCGTGTGTGTGTGTGTGTGTGTGTGTGTGTGTTTCCACTCGAGTTCAGACATGTGCCCCCATAGTCGAATGGGCCTGTAAAAACAATATGAAATGAATTGCACCTGACCACACAATGGCTGGGCCCGGTAGTCCGACGTTTCGATAGTCCGACACATCGGTAGTCCGACACCCCACGTTCAGATGTTTCGATAATCCGACACTGTAAGAAAAAGTAGCGATAGTCCGACATCCCACGATTCCGACAATTCAACTCGTTTCGATAATCCGACACACAACCCAGTTTTTATAATTCCCGTTAGTCTGACATATTGAAAGTAAAATTTCTCTCTCTCTCTCTCTCTCTCTCTCTCTCTCTCTCTCTCTCTCAATTTCAACATTTAACCCCACTTCCTCTGTCGCAAAAAGCAATGATACCCGAATGTGGTTTCAAAGAAGACCGTGCGCCAATCTAACTTTGAAGACTATCGAGAACGTCGAAATCGTGATGTGTCGAACTATTGGCACAAAATAAAACATTACAAAACAAGTTTCGTTGGTCCGACAAAATTGTCGGATTGTCGAAACGTCGGAATCGTGATTTGTCGAACTATCGAAACGTCGGAATCGCCGAGCAGTTCCATCCTCCCAGTCCTGGCACTTTATTTGGTTTTACGTTACGTGCGTGAAAAGAGAAGCGCAGTTTAAACAGATGGCAATGCGAAATTTCAACACCACTGTCATAGAATACAGACATCTTGAGTTCTTTGCTGGCTTCATCTTCACGAAAAAAATCAGGGAAGATGATCACAGAATCTTGTGGCTCTAGTCTGTGTTTGGAACCACACTGACCACGTAAGAGAGATAACAGATCTAACGATGCCAAATACCAAGAGTCTACACGCGTCAGGAAGATGACGTGACCGGGCGGTCTGGTCAGAGTGGCACAGCTCCTAAGTTTACTTCGACATGATGTGATCCCATCCAGTCCTGGTGTCTGGATATACCTGTACACCACCACCACCACCACACAAACAGCAACAGCAACAACGAACTAGAACTTACCGTCTTGCAACTGCTCGTTGATGTAATTCAACAGTTCATTCTATATACCATTGCATTTACATCGATCAAGTGTGCATAATTATGTGACACATGATTTAACCTCCATGAAAGGGATCTTTAATTGACACTAGGGCAGATAGTGCTTCAGGTGGCAGAACAGAAAGGTGACCCCGGGGTGGGGGTGGGGTGGGGGGTGGGGGGATCGCCACTATGATTTTTTTTGTATTTTTTCACATCAAAAACTGAAATGCATATGTCAAAAATTGATTTATTGGAGCCCTTGGGAGATATAACCATATTCATGCTCCATCTGTAGTCACTTACCTCTCTATCCCCAACATCTGGAGACTGGCAGACAGAATCCTGAAAAATCTGCCATCCACAGACAGGATTGATTATGTGGCAGATGTGTACAACCACAACTCTATCAAATCAATGGAACGTTCTCGTTGGGGAGAAGGTGGAGCATTCCTTCTGAATGGTCTCAACATTAAGGTCCTTAGAGACCTGAAAGGGGTTATAAAAAAAATGGTGACAACAAGAACCAGCCCATCAAATTCCTGCTTTCTCAATGAAGAACAGATTCTCATGCTGCCACACTCCTGAACAGAGAGCTGTTTGTGACATGTGGGCCCAATTGCTTCAAGCTCTCCTCCACGGATGGCAAGACTATAGAAGCCTCACCAGTTCAAGAGTTGTTTTCCACTCAGGAAGAAGTGGACACGAGGATCATCCTTCACTGTTTTTCACCTGGACAATAACGCTTTTGACTCCGAGGGCATAACTGTGCGCTCTTCAGACTCTGATGTGTTTTTACTCTTGCTACACTTCAGTTCCCTCCATACAACGGTATACTTAGACACTGGCACTGGAAACTACAGGAGGCTGCTTTCCACCACAGGGCTTGCTGCCAAGTATGGACAGGTATACTGTGAAGCACTCCTTGGCCTACATGCGTTTTCCGACTGTGACTCCACCAGTTCAAAGCAAAGCATGGGAAGGTCAGGGCGTTCAATGCGTTCACAAAGAGCCGTTCCTTCATGATGCCTTCCGAGCACAGGGAAGCCCAGAACTGTCTTCTGATTCAGTGGACAACCTTTGAACACTATGTCTGTTGTCTGTATGGCAGACCCAAAAGCAGGAACACCAACCAGGTCCGCTTTGACCTTCTCAGAGAAAAGATTGACACCAGTCGGGGACATGCAGTATTGGCCAGCTACAACAGAACTGACCTGAGCCTCCTACCTCCCTGTCTGTCCTCTCTGCGGATGTACACAGAGCGAGTCAAACTGCCGGGTATTATATCTTACTGTGTTTTTTTAACATGATAGTTACTGTTGTTGCAGGGTAGTCTTGCAGTGTTTGATAAGGTCTGAAGGAATGCTGTCATTCCCCCATCCCACATGCTGTTGTGCAGATTAGTAAAGATAAACTGACAGCTGCTGCAGCAGAAAAGCAAATATGCAGAAAGAAGATGGCAGGAAACAAACCGTTGTCAACATGCAGATGTGACCGCTGTGATAAAGACTGCCACTCTTGCATCAAACTCTACAGCCACAGGTGACACTGCTTGGGCTGAGCAGACAGCCAAGTCAGATAGCTATATCTTAGGTCGGATATACTCTATCCGTGGTCAGCTACAACCGACGGAGACCTACAATAGTGTTGTTGTTGATAACCTTAGTTAAACAAATGAAATGCTATTTGACCTGGCCAAGGGTAATACAATAGCCTGATATGACATTTTGAACATAAATAGGATTGAGTCCTTAGACCGACGCCTAAGTTAGTCATTGCCAAGGCCATAAAACGGCTGTTAGATTTGATAACCGTTACCCTTTTATTTTCTGTTCTAACGTGGAGGTTTGGAAGCACGTTCATTGTGCTCAACCAGCTATTGATGGGCCGCCAGGCAGAGGCTGGAAGGCAACAGACAGTGGTTTGTAGATCGACTGTTGTCAGGAGGATATACTTCCATGTCAACTTGTTAATATCCTCTGTGACCAGTCAACTACTGAGGAGGAGAACGGTGACTTTGAACTTGTGAACCTTTGTGATGCTGTTCAAGAGGAAGGGTTTGACACTGAAGAATCTGTTGTCAACAGTTCTGTGTAAAGGTACGATCTTCTTACTGGTGGACAAGCGCATACTGCAACACTCAGCCATCACTCGCTTGTGTTGAAAACAGATCCCTTGGTCATGGCTTATAAGCAGGTTGGCCAAAACTCTACTAAACCATTTTCTTGACACCATTTCGAAACAGGTTAACCGTTTCTGTTCAATTGTATCCATTTCAAAAACCAATTAAAGAGTAATAGGTTGGTGCGCTAAACGTGTTAAAAAAGATTGAAAAAAAAAAAAAACGCATATGTCATGTTTATTTGGATGCTATTACTACAATTGTGCCTCAAACGTCACAGTTGGTATGTCCATGCCGAGCAAGGATCAACGCATTTAAAACAATTTGCATTTGATTCTTAAGGCATTTATACTATGAATAATAGCATGTTTTTTCACCCCTAACCCCTTTTATAGAGTAGGAAACGGGTGGTTTCTTCCAGACACTGTTGCTCCCAAGAGTTCTAACCAATCTTTTGTTGACATCCTGTGATGACGGCATATGGCCTAACTTTCAGAAGAAACACAATGGCAACCCCCCCCCCCCCCCCCCCCTCACACACACACACACCCCGCCCGCCGGGTGGTGTGTGTGTGTGTGTGGGGGTGGGTGGGGGGGGGTATGGTCACCTGAAGTACTACTAAGGCTTGCTCTCCAAGTATGATGGCGGCTATAGCACGTCAAAGAAAATGATTATTACGTCACGTATGAGGCGTCATTTACACAATAGAACTGTTGTGATGTTAAATCAATGCTACACTGATAGTGCAGCTGAAGTCTGCCTTTTTTTTTTTCTTTTTTTTTTAAAATCTGGCATACCATTTCGAGGGTTGACTGCCAGAACCCAGTATCTCCCTTATAGATACGTGTGTATGAGATATTGAGTCCTGGCAGTCAACCCGACCATTTTGTCAAGGGATCTTGATACATTTTCATTGTTAGCCTATTGGCGGTGAAGTTCATCGTTTGAGAATGACACCGCGTGGTAAACAGACTCAAGGACGGGCGGTGTTCTAAAAAGCATTTGGTAGGCTAGTGACTTGACGTAGGTTGCATGTGCTTATCTGCTTGTAATTTACAGATGAATTGTTCCTTCTCGATGGAGTGAGTAACCTTCTGTCCTATATTGAATTTAGTACTCTTGATCACAACAGAAAACACCGTTTCTCTGCCAAATTTCGTCTTTACTTGACTTCATCAGCACTGTCACCTTAGAACACTTAGTAGTCCTCGTTTGACGTTTAACGTGGTATATATTGAATTTAGGTCCCTTCATTCACTCTGACAGTGGTGACCTGGATACGACACTGGTTGTTGTTTGTGTTGTTGTTTGTTATTGTTGGTGGTGGTGGTGGTGGTGGTGGTGGTGGTGGTGTCATCGTCGTCGTCGTTGTTGTTTGTTGTTGTTGTTTACAGTAATGAGTGCATCAGGGGAGTGTGGACGCATTTGTTGAGTAGTATTGACAGGTGTATTCCAACGTGTGTGTTTCCCTCATGTTCTAAAGGAAAAGTGTTGGATAATGAGGTCTTTTGACAAGGGGGAGAGGTAACAGAACAAAAACATTTCCCTCTTTCTTTCCTGCAAAAAATAGTACACTTTCATTCGTAGTGTGTATCAAATCCAAAGTTAACAAAAACAAATAAATTCGTAACATTTCGTTATGTCCTCACCTCACGCACAGGAGTAATGCAGTAAAGTTAAAAAAAAAAAAAAAAAAAAAAAAAAAAAACAAAAAAAAAAACCTTAAGACTGACTCGACCATCCACTCAATCAAATGATGACATTGTATTTACCGATCTCTCAACATGGAAAAAAAAAAAAAAAAAAAAAGACTGACTCGACCATCCACTCATTAAATGATGTCATTGTATTTTTACTGATCTCTTCCACATGCGATGAATGATAATATTCATTCAGATATCTCTCTTATATGTTTTATCTTAAAACCTCACTATCCTTCATCTGTCTAATTTCAAATGCTTCCGCGATGAATTTCGCAACTGATTTAATTACAAGTTCATCATCTGATGATAACACGCCAGCGACATTTGTCTTTTCGCTATATCTAACTGGAAAAAATGAACAATTTGTCCGCACTTCATTATAAGCAGTACAGTGGAACAGAAAGTGTTCTTCGTCATCAATAATATGTCTACATGCAGGACAAGGAGATTCTGTGGATGTTTCACATTCAAACCATCTTTTGTTCGCATTAAAAACCTAAAGTTCTCAACCTAAATCTTGCGTATTTTATTCTGTGCCATCTATCTGTTATGACATTGAGAAACTTTTTTCAGAATGGAACACATTCTTAAATGAGAAAAACCAGCGATATATTTTCTTTACTTTCCATATCTGTGTACCAATTCTGTTTAAAAAGAACAAATAAGCCTGTCTTTAAATTCCGCAATGAACTGTTGCTCATTCCTACTTCCTGGGTCATCCACACTATTCCAAAACCCTGTTCTGAAAGGACTTTCTTTACTTTATAAGCCCAGTTTTCTTTACCTTTTTTCCATTTCTAAAAGCATCATATCATAGGCTTGCCTGCTCAAACGGGACTGGGGTAGCTTCAATACGTATGTACTTTTTCCATCTGCAAATTTTCATGTAAGCCCCAATTTCAGCTGCATAAGTAGAAGAGTTTTTTTTTTTTCTGTGTATCAAACATTTTCCAAAATATACCACAGTCTGTACAATTCAGTTTTCTCAGGGATTTCAGAATTTCAATAGTACCTTTTTTCCTTTCATCAGAGATTCTTCCCATGCGTAACGTAAAGTTAATTTGTGTTTGAAATATCATTCCAAGATATTTATATGAATTAACTACTTGAACATCTGCAGTTCCATAAGACCATTTTCATGCACTGATAGGTGNAACATAGTTGCATCTTTTTGAAATGTTATGTATGGTGATGCCCTTTTTTATGATTTTCCAGGATATGTTATAGTTTATTTTTTTTGTCTTTAAGTCTCCAAATATATTGCTCAGTTCTGTTTGGTTTTTGTATTTTTTTTTGTTGAATGACTGTTTATGGTTTGCGTATCTGGTTTTGAAGTGATTTTCAGTGATCCCTTTTTAGTACAATTGCAGGATTTCCTTTCTTCACCCTTCTTTGCTGTGTTGCTTTCATTTTGTTGGATGAATCAATTATTTTTAAGGTTAGGCATGCATGAATATGATAGTTTGATGGTGTTCTTGTTGAATATTTTGGACAATTTTGTTCTTTTGGGAAGGATGCTGTCAAAATTTGAAAAATTCTTTCCCTACGTTTGTTTTTACTCGTCCATCATATGGAGGGTTGTACCATGTGATTTTCCTTTTCCTGCTTTTTTTTTGTTTTTGTTCATGTTGTTATCTGGGTTGTATTGTAGTTTGTAGCTGTAACCACTTTTTTGCAATGCCTCTTGGTATTCTGCTGCTGCGTTGTTGAATACTCTTTCATTATGCGACAGATTAGATCATCTCTTGTTTATGCCATTGGGTATGGTTTTTAGTATAGATGGTGGGTGGTTGCTATTGATGTTTTAATAATTGGGTGTGTCATTAGGTTTCTTGTATGGTTTATATATGTGGTTGTTGAGGTCAAGTGTTATGTCTAAGTAGTTCACTACCTTTTTGTTTGCTTCGATGGTGATTTTTTAAGTTATGGCTTTGGAAAATTTTGCATAGTTCTTTTTTTGCTTTCGATGGTTCTTGGATTGATTGTTGTACAGTCCGACTTGGTTTCCGAGTTGTTTTTGGATGTTGGATAGCATAAACAGTCCAACCAGTTCGCATGTTTCGGCACCGTCATACGATCCCATGGTCACATCAAATGTTGAGTTTTTATTCGTTTTCTTGATCCATGTTTCATTTCTGCTGTACAGTAAAGTTTTCTTGGTGTGAAGAATGATTTCCATTTCTGACCCTGTTATGTCTGTGTGTGTTATTAGCAAATTTCAGAGCTTTAGTTAGTAGCTCTTCATTTATGGATAGGTAGAAGTCTACTATGCCGAATGTGGTGAATACTGTGTTCTGTTTTTTAAGAGTTTTGAACCATTGGATAACTTCAAATATGTTCTTCCAGAGGTTGTATTCAGTGTTTGATTTTATGTTTTTTATGGCTTTTTCTAAGATTTTCTTACTTATTTTGCGCAGTTAATATTTAGATGGGTTTATTAGTCTACATGTTGGGTTGTTGTGGACATTGGGTTTATGGTCTTTAAGGGTTATGAAGGCTTCTTTTATTGCTGTTGTTTCCACCCTGTCACCTAGATCCATGTGGTGTACGAGTTCTTTTTCTTTTTTCGGATGTTGTTGAGTATGGTTTTATCAGCTTTTTTGTAGTTTTTCTGAATGTTTTTATCAAGAAGTTGTGAGTACTCGTTTGGTTCCATTTTGTAGTGATTACTGGTTTTGTCAGCCTTCACGAATATTTTTTTGTCATTTTGTATTTGTTTTATTTCATTTTTTAATGATGTTTGGAAATCGTTGTTTCATTTTTTTAATTCTATGTTGGCTATCATTCTTTTCATTTTATCCTCGAAAGATTTCATTTCATCTATGGCCGGTGGAGATCGCCATGATTTGAAGCCATATGTGTTTTTGTCCTTTTTTTTTTGCATTCGGGTTCAGGAAGAAAAACGCTTTCCATCTCATGTTTGGTACGAATTTTTCAGTTTGCTCTATTAATCTTTTTAAGTAGGATTGCGGGTTGGAGAATGGTATATTTTTTGTTGATTGTCTAAAATTGATTTCCTCCATTTTACAATTCATCAGGCCACAGTGCTCAACAGATGTTGCTCCCCAAGGGGTTGAGCACTTTAAGAATTTTATTAGGCATTTTAGTGGCATTCTTGATATATATATATATATATATAGATAGATAGAGAGAGAGAGATAGAGAGAGAGAGAGAGAGAGAGAGAGAGAGAGAGAGAGAGAGAAAAATGGATAGAAGATAGACAGATACATAGATAGACAGATAGATAAATGGATGGGTGAATAGATAGATAGATAGATAGAGATAGCAGATAGATAGTATGGAGATAGACAGACAGTTATATAGATCGATAGATTGACAGACAGATTGATGGGATGGATGGATAAATAATATCGATTCGTTAAATTCACTGATGCCTTAGTTGATTTATTATTAGAAGTCTCAGAGTCTTCGGCTTTTCTACAACATATTGCTCTGTATTTCAAAAGATTTGTTCAAGGAACAAAAAGAATCAGTCAGTTAAATCAACACGAACATGTGCATCCCGAATGCTGTCCACTGTTGGTGCAAGTACATGAGTCGTGACCGTCGCACTCGCAAGTACCGGTACACTGGTCGGTATGACCACAAGTGCCCCTGCAGCGTCTGGCAGGCCTGTAGAGAGAGAGAGAGAGAGAGAGAAGAGAGAGAGAGAAAGAGAGAGAGAGAGACAGACAGACAGACAGACAGACAGATAGACAGACAGAGAGACAGAATAGAGAACACTTCATATTGGTGTTAATGTTAGGAATACATGCTACATAACTAACAATAAGAACACAGAGAGAGAGAGAGAGAGCTAAGAAAAAAGGGTGGGACAGACAGATTGACAGATATAAAACAAAGAGAGGGGGAGAAAGAGAGAGACACACACACAGACAGACAGACACGCACACACACACACACGCACACACACACACACACACACACACACACACACACACACACACACACACACACACACACAAAATAGGAAGATGGACAGACAGGCAGATGGAGAGAGAGAGAGAGAAGAAGGAAGAAGAAGAAGAAGAAAGAGGAAGAAGAAGAAAACTGGATTTCCTTTCAATGTCAAACTTTCGCAAAACGTTTTACAACTTGCTCATTTCTGTGAAAGTTATGTTTCTACAAGTTGCAAGCCCTGGCAATCATGTGGCGAAGTTGGTTATGGCATTGGCATTGTCTACAGAACGAGACCCAACTGTATACTCTTCTCCACTTTTCCAGGTCATATGGAAGTCGTAGCTAGGTTATCTTTCTACCGAACTGCTGTGTGTTGTCGTCAGTAATTCAAGTGTTGCTCGTTCTTTATTCGTTTCCCATCAGCCGTCTGAACGGCACATGACATGGGCCCAGCCTGACATCGCTAAATGAGGATCTTCTCGCATCAACACCGTTCGACTATCAATGTTTGTCATCTGAACCATCCTTTGAACCATTTCTGCAACCTTTATGTTCCGCAAGTACAACTCCACTATAATGCTGTGTCTCTGGGCCTGAGCTCCTCAGCCAAGTGCCATGAAGATCTCAGCTGGAGGGTGTCTACACCAGGCTGTTGTTGCTCGTTACTGATGAAGTACCGAATAGGGGATCTTGTCTTGACTGAAAGTTCTTCATGAATTTTGATTTTCAATCCGCTTCTCCTTTTCTATCACAAGGATTGGACCACTTGTCTAATGTGTTTACCCAGGTACCACAGGACACTTTGCAAACGGTTTTCGAAGTTAACTGTGGTCCACGGTCTGAAATCTATCTGCAAATTTCCTTTTACTGTGTCTGATAATAGTATTAAAAGTGGTTGATGATTGAGACGAGAAAACATTAAATCACAAGCAGCTAAGTTAGTTTCCACAGGTCAAACAAGTTCTTTTCATCTCTATGCCAGGTGGAACTTGACATACTGTTTTTTCAATTGTTCTGGTCGATTGCTTTTCTCTTTTTCACACGACTGGCTATTGCGTGCAATTCTCTGTATTGGTGGCCATCAAGAAGAGTCTCTCCTGGAATGTTCTCCATCGGTTCTACTTTGAATAGTGATGGTGCTCAAAATTACAGCATCCCTTCCTGCGTTCGGGGGAAAAACCCTCTTCATGGGATGTATAAACAAACCTTGGCATCCACTGTTGGTTCTAATTAGGTTATTCTGTTCTATGGTTGGCCGTGGTTCTCTTGCAGACTGAACGTTGCTGCTGCATAACGATTTTTTAAGCCAGTAAAAGGCCTGCTGACCATCAATTACAACCTGAAGAAATACTCTAGCTGACAATCTGTTTCCCCTCAGGTGACCCATTGGTGTTTACACATAATGCACTTTCTTGTGGTGTAGCTTATGTCATAATCAAAACGGTTGTTCTCATCCTGAAAACATTGTAGGTCGGGAAATCTGTTCCAAGTTCTTTTCAACAACGCAATTAACTGAACGTGAAGATGGAAAATGTGAAAATATATGAACGTTTCGTACGTTTTCGTGTTAAGATTAACGTTAACGTGAAAAAAGGTGGGTTATATTCATGTTTATTACTTGGCCATAGCAATAGAACACTAACTAAATCAACATCAGCTGACAGATCGATTGGCTTGTTTAGATTGTAGTGTGTTAGCACCCATAGACGTTTTCGTCTTTAGTTCCTGTTTATCTTCATTGCAGGCCTTTCTTCGCTACCTCGAGAAGTGATCTTGCAATTTCAGGAGAATCGAGTGCCTATCTTATTTGCAAAGTTCATGGTGAGGACGCTTTCGATTCCAATGACATTAACTTGCAGGGTGAGATAATTTACACATTGCCTTTACTGTTGCTGGATTCTTCTTGATTCTTCATTTGAAGGGGCATGAACTCAAACTCCTACGCTGCTTTTTATCGTTGTCGATCGATAGCAGTCTGGTCCTGCCATAGAGAACACCAAATGAAGTGCTTCTCAGTGCTCTTCTTGACAATGGTCTTTTTCCAGAATACATACGTCACGTGTGACTTCAAAATGTCAATAAACAGCTGAAACATACACCGGTGAAAAAACTTCTGGGCCTGAAGAGATTACAAAGGGCAGACGAGTGCAGCAAACTCGTCGTACATGTGTAAATGCGTATTGGCGTTTCTTAGGACGCTTCATATAGTGGTACTCGATTAATTTTGTGGCAGTTCAGTTTTGTGAACACAGTGATACACTAGCAGCACCGGCCCCTTTTGTGGAAAACTCGATTGAAATAAACAACAAACGAAAAAAAAACACTTCCTGTTATCACGGTTACATCTGAGTGTGGCATGCTTAGATTTTTCCCTGGTCAAATCGTTTCTTTAGCTAATTAGCGCAGCCGTTAACGCCACCAAGGAAGCTAGCCTGTCCCAGACTCACGGTACGAATGTCCTTCTGTGAGGGATACAAATGCAGGATGCCGGGACACGCGTCAGAACCCTTATCCCCACCCTCTCTGTGCTGCGCCGTCTAAGACCATCAACGGTCTTGGCATTGTGCCGTTTAGAACCATCAACGGGCTTGGTATTGTGCCGTTTAGAACCATCAACGGGCTTGGTATTGTGCCGTTTAGAACCATCAACGGGCTTGGTATTGTGCCGTTTAGAACCATCAACGGTTTTGGCATTGTGCTGTTTAGAACCATCAACGGTCGTGGCATTGTGCCGTTTAGAGCCATCAACGGTCTTGGCATTGTAGATTTCTCTCGCTTATGGCAGCGGTCTCACTGTTTGCACTTCTTAGTTGATCACCGTCATCACCCGCAGCGTTCTTGTGTTTCATGACGACTGTCCCTGACGCTGTCATTTCGTTTGGTTGCCAGAGATTGTGATGCTTCATACGCGCGCGCTGCAAAAACCAATGCCGGAGGAAAATGTTGATTTTATATTTTCTGGCAAATTCTGCCAAGTAGCATCATTTCTCACTCCTAGCACAATTCTATCTCAAGGTATGCTGTCCTTATTGCAAAATTTTGCAGATTCTGTTCCAAACGGCTTAAAACGACTACAGCATCAGCACTTGTTGTTTAAACCCTCCTGATTACTGCGTCTTAAGGAATATGAAAGTGAGATTGGTTTCACAATACAGGGTTTTTTTTTTTTTTGTTTTGTTTGTTTTTCTTGGAGATAGCAACTTTTATGTTCTTCGTATCATCGCCATAGTCACGTGAGATTCCTAATGACGATCAAAGGAATCGTGACCTACGACGGAGGCAAAACTGATTTTCTATGGCTTCTGTCCCATGTTTTCAGTCTGAAGACATGCTCAAATGCGTGCAACTGCCTTCCCACTTATCTCCGAGCAGTTTCCAGATTTCTGAACGAATTTATCAAGGGGAAAATCAGTATGTGTGACTTGAGCAATACTACATTCACCAAATTATCTCTCTTCAGTCTTCACAAACAGGACATGTTGCAGCTGTCGCAGGCGGCATAACTACATTTCCTTATGTTTGGATATAGCTCCAGCCAGTTTCAGTTATGCTGTTTGGGCTCTAAAAAGCTAAAATCCCATATTTTCATGAATCACCAAACCTTTAGCATCCATTTTCTGACATTGCTTTATGTCATATGACGGTGGTAGTGGTTTCTTTAAAAAAAAAAAAAAAAAAAAAAAAAAAAAAAAAAAAAAAAGCGCCCACACAGATACAAAACATGGAGTTAGTTGCCTGAAGTACGGGTCTCTGAACATTCCTCTTTGATCTGACTATCACTTTGTATTGTAACCTTGCCTTAGACACCTACCAGACAAGACTGCATCGCAGCTGAGTCAATTTCATAGTGTGTTCAGTAGTGCCTGTTTCTGAATTGGTAAGCGTGCTACCTGATCTGCCAGCTCTCAAATGCTCCCTGCGCTCGGCTTGGCTATGAACAGTGTGGAATTGACCTAACCTGCCTTATGGACAACAGTTGCTAAGTCAAGGACGCAGACTGAGAGAACATCCTTCTCAGGAATTGAAACCACAGCCATGACTTTCAGCAATCTACCGATACCAGAACTTTGAAACACCAGCACTGTTAACATGTTTGTGAACTTTAAAAACATGGAAATTATAATAAATCCACCGACAAAGGGGACAAGAAAATTATAAGACAAAACACGGCGCGTTTCGAAGTCTGTGGACTTCTTCGGGCCAGATAAACAGCATCCAGGCCAATGAAAACGAAGACCGAATTCGAGAAGATAAATGATTGTTCGTTCTTTATTTTTATTGTCCTAAATGTTGTTTGTCATGCTTGAAGAAGACCTTCATTTCACTTTGCAACTATTCTTTTGTGGATGTGCAGGAAAATCTCAGCTCAGGCTTGAATGAGTGCTAGGTGTGGTTGTTAACATGCTGTGAGACAGCTTCTGCTGCCCGTGTTGTCCGTAGATCAGTGAGTTCGAGGATGATGGCAGTAATGTTATGGAATTCTGCTAATGGTCTGATACGAAAAGATTGGCCGTTCTCATTTCTTTTTCAAAATACATTCTGACCTGCACAAACAGATACAGGCATCTACAATAATTGGAAATAGAACCTGCGCAGCACTTCCACACATGTATCTTTGAATAAAATAGAACCTGCGCAGCACTTCCACACATGTATCTTTGAAGTAAATAGAACCTGCGCAGCACTTCACACACATGTATCTTTGAAGTAAATAGAACCTGCGCAGCACTTCCACACATGTATCTTTGAAGTAAACAGAACCTGCGCAGCACTTCCACACATGTATCTTTGAATAAAATAGAAAACTGCGCAGCACTTCCACAAATGTATCTTTGAAGTAGGTGAGAACCGACTGCGTGCTTTCAGTTTCCCCATTTGAGCCCATTTCACAGTCACTACTAGGAACAGAGATACTGTTTTCTTCTAAAAGACAGACTTAAACTGAAGCACAAGGTGACACAGTAAAAAAAAAGCTGTCTATGAAATGTCTAGACTTCTCCGTGGAATGGTCACAGAGAATCTGCAGAAGAAACGTATAAAGAAAGTTGTAATCGAAACTCTTCAAAGCAAAGCGGAAATAAATGTCGATAAATGCATTTCATTGGCACTGATTACTGATTGCAAAGCCATTCCGAACATTGAACATGAGTTAAATATGACACTAATTCCTGATACATCATTCCAAATGCCCCTCAGTCACATGTGATGTCATGAATCAAGTGTGATGACACTGATTACGGAAACCAACGTCAGTCGGCTGAGTTTTCTTTCATTTTGTCTTCTTTTTTATTTTTATTTTATTATTTATTTATTTATTTATTGAATATTCGACACAGAGCAGAAGCTCCAGTTGTGTAGAAGACAATGTGTAAAAACGTTGCACTTCAAGTCGATCACCGTCCATGAAAAAGAAACGTCCTAACCTTCTGTCTGTTCTGACATTTCATCGGGATGCTTGACTGCAAGTGAACAGATTCGTGCGCGGCAAATTTGACAACACACACACACACACACACACACACACACACACACACACACACACACACACAGAGAGAGAGAGAGAGAGACAGAGAGAGAGAGAGAGAGAGACAGAGACAGAGACAGAGAGAGAATCTAAAAAAAAAAAAAACAATACCTTTCCAAAGCACCATAGAAGTTGGACTTTAAGTCTATTTTCTTGGCCTGGATATCTGTAAGATAGAAAATGTAACATTTTAAGAATATTCAAGAACATTCCTACATATCTGTGAGACTTACCAAATGCCAACTGTACCCAGGAGTATGTGGACTTTAATATCTACGCCATGTGTGAAGGCAAGGATTTCCAATAAGCTACATAAATTAATGCAGTCTCAAAAGCACAGTTACATTAGGCTTTTATTTCGCCGCAAGTTTGTTTTAACTGAGACTACTCAGAGCCAACTTTAAAAAAAAACCTTTGAGCGAGAGACTACTTACTCTAAAATTGTTCCCCTTTTCACTGTATTGAGTGCTGACGGACACCACCAACAACAACAGCAGCAACAACAACAACACCCCTGTCCATCATTAAAAGAAAAAGAAGAGAAGAGAAAAAAAAAGAAAGAAAGAAAGAAAGAAAAATTACAACAACAGAAGACTGAATTGTTAATCATTTACAAATATATGCTACAGATTCGTTTTGAAATAAAGAGAAGTTCCATGCACTTCCGCCTGGTGTGTTAATTAAATATGAACTGGTGCTATGGAGTTCGCTATTTGTAGCAGAATTTCAGTGCATTTACACAGTCCATGTTTCAGCAGCCTTGCATTAAACTCACGTTGTAGTTATAATCAAAATGGTTCAGACATAGAACTTTAAGTACAACCTTACATCATGACTGATACAAGTTTATTTGCACAGCAAATACCCTGGATACATTGATCGATAAATGCATGCTTGACAGTACGCAAGACATGTCACCAATAGATAGCATCATCTAGAAGGAAATAACAAATCAGTGGATCAAGAATGGGGCTGAATGTCACACTTCTTTTGCTGACTCAAGTTCTGTATGGCATACCTTGTTAGAAACCCAACATGATGCCGCGAAGTGGAGTACTACGAAAGAAGAAAAGAGACCAAGAGATGATCATATTATCTGTTCGATGTTGATTTCAATCCTCAAGGAAGTCAACAAACAGATGGCATCTGGACCCCCTCCCCATCTGGGTTCCAGGAAGAATGAGCTTCGAACAGCGTTGAGTGCGGACCGAATACCTTACAACCGAGTACACCACGCACACAATCAGCTGTGAGCAATCTCATGTGAACGGAAGAAAGCGCAGCCAGATGTCCACGAAGCCAGAATTTCTTCTTCCCCAATTGAAAAAGCCATCACCTGTCACATCGAGTCTTTGACAATGACAGCTCTAAGAATAGGGATTAAAGTCACCATCGGAGAAAACCCACATCAAGGTTGTAGTCATGGCTGACTTGCAGTGTGTGTAATGCATATGGTCAGAAGCCTATATGCCAAAAGGGCATAGCACAGGTGTCGGGCCAGAGCTTACACAGCCAGCACGAGTCTCCCTCATTGTGCAGTGTCAGGTCACCATCACCGACTTACAGAAAATGTCGGAAATTTAGCTCTTTCGCCGATCATGATTCATGTCGATTTAGAGAAGACCCTGTGTGTAGTGGCAGAAACCATGACTGACGACGACCTGGACCATCGCGATCCCCTAATCCCTGAAAGAAGTCAATGCATCAAAGTAAATACCTACAGCCGAGGTCTTGCAGAAAAAAAGAAAATGTTATTTCGTTTCATCTGATACCAGAAGCGAACAGATTCCTGCCACGTACCGTCATTACGACTAACAGGGGATCCCCACAAGCTGCCAGAACATTTATGGTATGATGGCAAGTCAGACTGGCTGACCTTCAATCCAAACATCGTAGTAACAGGATGGCCCTCAACAGGAGCGTTATTGAGAGTCGGGACCACATGGCAGAACGCTTCGAATGGCAAGCAAGATTTATATGCAAAGACCAAGATGGATTGTCAGTGCGTATATCCCAAATGATGAAGAAGTTGTGTTCGTAACTAACTGTAAGAGCAAAAATGAATTCAAGCCAGCCAGCCAGCCAGAATCCTGAGGAATCCCGCGACCACTGGCTGGACAGGTTTCTCATGCAGAGTGTCATCAGCCTTCAGGAACCTGACAGGTGTGCATACACACTGCTATCAGCAAATTCTGCCACGAACGTCTAGGCAAAGACTTCAGGTGTGCATACACCGCTACAGGTAATCAAGAAATCCTGCCCTTAACGTTTAGACAAAGACATCAGGTGTGCATACGCTGCAGCAGGCTATAAACAAATTATGTCATGAAAGCCTAAGCAAAGACATGTCAAATAAATCTTCCTTAAGAAAAAGGCCATGAACAATGTAAAATTATTCCAACATGTCTCCCAGACGATCGTCGGCACAGCGGAAAAGTCGGCTGGAGCTACAGGTGAGTGAAACTCTCTTTCCCAGCAAGATCAGGCATATTCCTCATGCAGTCTGTCCTGTAGCTGAAAGCGCAACTGTAAATTGAAGAAGAAGAAGAAGAAGAAGAAGAAGAAGAAGAAGAGGAGAAGAAGAAGAAGAAGAAGAAGACAAAGAAAAACGTAGCCTTTGAAGAATGGATAAATTTCCAAATGAGCTGCAAAAAGACTAAGCATAGAAAAGGGATATCGTAGAGGTTTGAAAAAAAAAATAACGATGGAGAGAGAGAAAACATTGTAAAGTGTTCTGCAGTACACTGTCGGTGCGCTTTTAACTGCCATTGGATGTCTTTAAACAGAAAAACTAAATTATCTTGCATATTTTATGTACTGAAAGAGATTTATATAATACAATTACAAACCTTCGCCAAAACAGGCAAATATATAGTTCATATTACAAGGGGTTGATTGCATTTGTTAAGAGTTAACCTACTCTTTACGTGACATCCTGAAAAGTCAAGCAAGTTTTGGTTCATACAGCAATGACGCCTCTGTGCATGACATATGCATACTCCAGGTTATTTATTATGAATAAATTGATTGATCAGATCAGTAGATTTCAGCTTTAGCACCAAATTCAAAGCATATGAAATTGCTCTGTACATCATCACTACGAAACTGAAGAAGCAAAACGCACAGTGTCGTCCGCACGGTGGATTCACTGCGTAAGACCTTCTATCAGTGTACGAGTTACCTCAAATGTTGCAAACATAAACAGCTGTGCTTCATAATAATACTCAAAAGAAAATTAAGTCTGATGTGAAGTGCCACTCTTGTATATCACAATAGGCAAGTCAATCTGTCCTGATGTGCCACGTATTAGAGAGAAAAGCTCAATCCTACTAAGTTGTGGACATTGAGGGGGGAAAAGCCATTGATAACACAAAGGCTTTAAGATTGGGAAAGACTTGACCCAAACATTAGCAGAACAAAGCATCGCCTTCAAAGCAAACACAGTAATTATCTGGCACACAAACAAGGCATCAGAAAAGGGAAGGAACGAATGTTGTTCTGAACACTAGAGTGAGCACAGGTGGCCGAAGTGCTGACAGTGTAGGATTTGTGAAATGGGAATTCATCCCGCAGTGGGATGAATGGGAATGAGAAGGTTGACGTTTTGTCGAAGACAAGCAGCAAATATGGAGCAGTTCAGCCACCCAGTGACCTACAGAGATGCCAAAACTATCATTTACATCTAATATATACAATATCAAAACCAGTAGAAGGCTGGGTGCAGATAGTGGTGCTGAACCAATCCATCAGCTCAAGAGATACCATCAAAGAATCCACTTCAGACTAAGAACTTGCCACAACTGATTGCTGAGTGACCTCAGCTGAATACAGATTGTCCCGACAGACGAATACCTGCGTGGCACTGGATCTCAGACCCAGACTACATCCTCCAACACTGTCCAGCTATTGATGTTCTTTGGCGTCAATCCTGACCAGAAGGTGCAGGACTGCAGAGGCAGCTCTGGGGCAGCCGATAAGACCTCGAGAAGACTGGGATTTAACGTGGCGACATGATTGAAGATCTGATGCACCCAAAATACTCGACCGCAGAAGATTTCCGTCAAATCGGAATGGCTTTACAATGGTCCAAAGGTAGATCGTAACAGAAAAGAAGCCACTATAATTTGGGAAGGCTGCAGCTATTACATGTATATGTCCACAGAAATCTTCAAACATTGTGGAGAAGCGGTAACCGATAACAGTAACTTGGCACGCTGGTGAATGATCTCTAATCTTCAATCTTCTCAAGAAAGGAAACTGCAACACTGCCAGAAAACCTCATGATCGGTTTGATCAGCCATACCTACCTAGGTAGGCAGCCCGTTGTATACACGAGTGTGGATTGTAAAACACTTACAGCTTGGTCTATAGCCGAGAATAGGAGCTATATGAATATTCATAATAATATAATAATAATAATAATTATTATTATTATTATTATTATTATTATTATTATAACAATAATACCAGCACTATAATCCTCTAAACCATTCTGAATAATTTACAGCCCTATGCGGATACCAATATTGCTGGAAAGAAACAGAAAACGATGGATTCCCTTAAAAAAGGAAATGTATCATAGCACAAATATTTTCCATTGGTATCTTTTGCAAAAGCACCACGACACCTGAGCTAATTCTATTACGTCTTCATAGACTTCAAGAACGCATTTAACAGAGTTTAGCCGGATGCGCCATGAACCACATGGATGAAATTTTATGTTGATGAAATCCGATATCACTATCCAGAACTATACCAAAAATATAACCAGGTGCTAATGGATACTGGCTCCGTGTTTGCGTTGGAGTTTGTCAGGGTTACCTTGTATCTTCATTTCTCATCCCGCAGTGGGATGACTGGGAATGAGAAGGCTGATGCTCTGTCAGAGGCAGGCAGCAATATGGAGTCATTGTGGTTAATACACTTGAAGATCACATCAAAACTCAGTATTGGAGGAAGAATTACCACGAACCTCCTTCAGATAACGTCGACCGCCTGGCACACAATGAACAAGAACTTGCCAAGCCTGTCTACAGACTGAATGAAACGTCGAGAATATATGAACATGGAAATCCAGAAGACCAAACTGAGCACTGGTCACCATCACTGATATAAGTGCCCACGGAAAGAAGGTAGGAACAGTGCAACAGCTCATTCACCTGGGATCCAGCATTAGCAACGGGGAACCCAGGAAGAAATCCCATCAAGGACAGTGAAAGCAATGTCAAACTCATGTCCTAATTAACCTGTTAGGAAGAACAATCACATTTAATGAAGCGAATTTTAGAAAGAGATGGGGTTAGTTACCGCCAAGAACATAGAAAAACATAGCGCAGGACAAGACACAATGCATTTCGACCTCGTGGGTCTTCTTCAGGCGAAAACAAGTAACGTTTAGGACAGTAAGAACAAAGAACGAGAAGCCACTTATCTGCTCATGGTCTTCACGTGTTCAAAATGACTGCCGGACGGAAACGGGTCCACCCAATGAGGGGATCATGGGAGAGGGAATGGTGGGGAGGTGGAAGGGGGGAGGGAGGTGGTGTGTGAAACAAGTGGGTTTGCCGCTTGTTATGTAGAATAGTATGATTTATTAAAGACGGTAGTGAATAAAGACGGATTGATGAAGCACAAGACCATTTTTTCTTGTCAAAACGTGAGTGTATTCTCACAGCTCATGTGGAAAGAAGAACCAATCCATCGCAATGAGGTGTCACCGCATGATACTAACCAACAGATGTACCGATCCTACCAGCAATGCCTAACTGTGCAAGACCACTACACAGCACATCAGAATATTAAAATAGATCTGATGACAACAGTTGAAACAAATCCATTACGGTAAGATCATATGAAAAGATTTAAAGGCTTGCTGAGTCAATCGTGCAGAGAACTCTTGAATGAGGGAGGCAGACGAGGAAGAGAGAAGAAACAACTGACTGACAACGTCGCAGAGAATAAGCAGGAAAGCCATTTGCAGAGAGTTAAAGGT
>JADBJO010005020.1:167500-175000 GCA_016801955.1 Conus betulinus | reverse complement strand
CTTCTGGTCGGCATTTTGAAGTGTTGTCGTAGTTTACGATTGAAACAATTCTCCATGCAATCTACTGTGTTGAAAATTGTTCAGTTGGGGCCTTTTTTTTGTAGAATCAATGGTTCAAACAAACAATACTGTTATCATAAACTTCTCTGGCACTAAAATCATCAGCTGCTTTTGCACTTTTACTACACTATTGAAACTATTGAAACTCTTCTAAAACCAAAAAACCCAAACAACAACTACTTGTTAAATATGTGTTGGAAATTGTTAAAGTTATATGATTATCTCTCATTCGTACTTTTCTCCGTTTAGCTACGAAAAGAAAAAAAAATAACATGAAAAGTTGTTCTTTCCAGCAGGCCTACCTGAACGCTAGCTGAAAGTATAGTATTGCTTAGAAAATAAAGTAAGTGGAACTGATTATTTTTGACATGGGATGCAGAATTGTTGTTGTGTGCTCATAGTTTGTGTCACGTGAAAACAGTTCCGTCATGCAAGCCAGCTTGTATAAGCTTTTTTTTTTTTAAATTCTAACCTAGATCTGTCTGGGGAATATGTGAAGAAAAAAAAAAACAAACAAACAAACAAACAAAAAAAACACGTCTTGAGGCCGACGATCTGCTTGTAGGATGAAAAAGATGGGGCGAGATCTCTATTGTCTCAAACCTACTTTTTTACCGAGAACGTCAGTCTTAGTCAGGCTGAACTCCAGGAATTGGCTTCTAGGCTGGGAAAGGAACATTGGAGATTGTAGTCAGCTCAGAGGCAAACAATGTAGTCAACAGATCTCAATAACCCACAGCAGTCAGCATCATCACTCCAGACAGACAGACAGACAGACAGACATTGGAAGACGGGAGACCTTATCAAGTTTCTTGGATTCATACTGAGCAAGAAAGACAGCTTAGAAAAAGACGTGAATGGGACTTGCCCTGGTCCTGTCTCTCGTAAACCAGAACGTCTATACCGTCTGGAAAACCACCAGATATTGTGACTAGGACTCGGGCAGACAATTAGAGTGAAAAGTATCTTTCCTGTTGCCCATTTTTACATGGTGTTGTCTCGGTGGTGCTCCCTGTCATCCCCCCCACCCCCCACCCCCCTCCCCTCACCTTCCTTTCCCACGTTCCTACTCTCCCGGGGGTGATTCTCCACGTCTGATCTATCTATCACCTTTGCATGTGGACGATAAACCTGGATGTAACAAAAAGACAGGTAAAGGCCGACTCTTCGGTATGGATATGCGAAACAGACACCGACTGCGGATATACGATGTTCCATGTTTATCCATGATATTTAGACGTCACAGTTTTCCCTCCAGACTAGGTCTGTTTCACAAAGAGAAATGCCATATCTCCACAAATGTCGTTCTAGAAAATGAGAACGTAAGACCCGGCTTTATGTCATATTCCCTCGTTATCTGAGAAAGAGAGACAAATTAACGGAGTGACTGGAGTAAAAAGGTAAAAGAATCCGCTCGTGGTTTGTTTTTTTTCTGTATTTTTGTTTTTTTTTTCCAAGTTCTACCAGTGATAGCATGATCTGGCAGATCGCCTTGCCAGCCTCTCGCTGCATTTGCAGGGGGAGAAATAACGATGTGGAAACAAATGTTTGCTCTTCTAAACCTGTCCCCCTAAGTGTACTTAGAAACCTGCCTGCCACTTCTCGCCCCACGGCTGCAAGAGAGAGAGAGAGAGAGAGAGAGAGAGAGAGAGAGAGAGAGAGAGAGCGAGAGAGAGAGAGAGAGAGAAGAGAGAGAGCGGAGAGAAGAGAGCAAGAGAGAGAAAGAGAGAGAGAGAGGAGAGAGAGACAGAGACAGACAGACAGACAAACAAAGAGAGAGAGAGGAGAGAGCGGAGAGAGAGAGGAGAGAGACAGACAGACAGACAGACAGACAGACAAATAGAGAGAGAGAGAGAGAGATAGACAGACAGACAGACAGACAGAGATAGGCTGGCAAACAGAGAGAGAGAGAGAGAGAGAGAGACAGACAGACAGACAGACAGACAGACAGACAGACAGACAGACAAACAGATAGAGAGAGAGAGAGAGAGAGAGAGAGAGGAGAGAGAGAGAGTGGACTTGCTCACAGAACACAGACCTGCACAATGGAATGACCTGAGCTATAAGTGTTTGGTTTTTTTTTTTCCCGTCAGTTTTTTATGTACGAGAATGAGGACACCATATACTACTGAGAGAAAGATTTAGTTAACGAGCAGTGCAGCCATTTCTAACCGCGCAGCACAAGATTGCATATCTGACTTTGATAAAAAAAATTTAAAAAAAAGAATTGCCCACATGAACGAGCAAAAACAAGTTGCAGTGGGCGCCCTTCTATAACTGTCCGTTTATGGCCGGAAATGGTCTTCCTTTTGAAAGAAAGTATTGTCTATTTGACACTGTCTTCTGCCGACGTACCAGTCTCTCGCTTATTTTGAGTTATCAATCGACCCTTATATATATATATAATATATATATATATATATATATATATATATATATATATATATATATATATTTCTTTTATGTCTGAATGACATTAACTGCGAGGAATCAAACTCTCTCAGTTAGATTATTAATTTTATTGTTATGAATATATTATTATTGTTGTCATCATCATTATTATAATTATTATTACTACATTATTATCATTATCATCATCAGTATTATTATTATTATTATTATTGTTGTTATGTTATCATCATCATCATCATCATCATCATATTATTATTATTATTATCATTATTATTATTATTATTATTATTAGTATCATTGTTTTCAATATCATTACCATCATTATTATTGATCCTGTTGTAGCAGAATGTCATACTTTACGTGACATAAAAGACATCTAAGAAAAAATAATCATGATTAATCCGCCAGACAATGAGAACAAACAAATCACAAGATAATTTGTTTTATCTTTTTGTCTTGTGATTGTGTTGCCCCCCTTTGTCGGGTGGATTAATCATAAATTTGTTTTTTTAATTGGTTTCAATGGTCCCCCTGCAGTCTCGTCACTTTGAAACTCACTATAACAGAAAATCCGTTTGTTTCATCCATTTGAAGGTAACATTTTGACAGTGTGAGTTTTAGTTCATCTACAGTGTCTTTTCAGGACCGATTTTTCTTCTCGAACTGTACCCCCAACATTCATGCATCAAGGCCTTAAGCCTTGGAGGAATGTTTTGAGTATCTAAAGGTAGGCAAAAGTTGACTGTTCCCCGTGTGTGTGTGTGTGTGTGTGTGTGTGTGTGTGTGTGTGTGTGTGTGTGTGTGTGGTGTGTGTGTGGTCTAGTAACTGATTCCGACGGATTTCTTTTTTTCTATCAACATACGTGCTTGGTGCGTTCCAAGCAGACAAAGAAAAAATTGAAATGAAAACAAAACAAAACAAAACAAAACAAACAAAAAGGAAACGTGTTTTTTTTGAAATCACGGCTGTGCCGCAAGATACAGGTCACCGGTAAGTTCTAGGACCTGACATGTGATGTGAAATCTAACGTAATTCAAAACTTTTTTTTTTTCGGGGTGGGTGGTGGAGGGGGTCATGAGTTACGTAATAGGTATCCCTAAAAACAAGCAAAATAACGGGAGGGTCGGGGCTTGTATACGTTTACAAACACGCATGCAAGTTTCTCTCTCTCTCTCTCTCTCTCTCTCTCTCTCTCTCTCTCTCTCTCTCTCTCTCCTCTCTCTCACACACACACACACACACACACACACACACACACACACACACACGCACACACACCATACCACACACACACACACACACACACACACCACACACACACATACACACACTCCACTCTCTCTCTCTCTCTCTCTCCGTCTCTCTCTCTCTCTCTCTCTCTCGGTTTTAAACACATTTCTTAGAAAACGTTTGAATGTAAAAACGCAAGAAAAGGCGTGATGTACGTACATTAAGGCGACAAACGAACCCACACTACAATGCGGTAGTAAGTTACGAACGTCGATGAAAGGAAGTCTGAAATGAGGCAAGGAACGGTATGACAGTAAATAACAAATTAGTAGGACAACCATCGCTCTCACGATGAAATAATTACAGGCCCATAACTCCAAACGAATGCTGTTTACGACACCAAATCGCCTTGCAGAAATTACAACACAGAGCACACAGAACAAAGAAAGAGACCGCCCCCCCCCCCCCCCCCCCCCCCAAAAAAAAAAAAAAAGTAAAAAAAAAAAAATAATGATATTCCAAATTTGCCCATATATCCTGTAGCTGAGAAATCTACACAGCCACCCGCAACTGGGGAAATGAACAAATACAATTCAATGTTTTTTTTTCAAGACTGGCACAGCCTTCTCGATCTTGAATGTGGTCAAACGTACTCATAGACAGACAGTAAACAATGACAGATACCCCAGTGTGATTGATATGAAAGGAAATCTTAAACAAGGCTAGGAATAGTAAAGAGTAAATGGCAAACAAGTGGGGGTAACTCTCGCTTTCCACGATGAAATAATTACAGACCCATAACTTGAGACGAATGCACATTAAGCCACCAAATCACCTAACAAAAATGTCAAAACAGAGTAGTCTAGAAAACAAGGAGACATCCCAGTCAAAAAGATGTTCTAAGTTTAACCATGCACTCAGTTGCTGACACATCTACACAGCAACAACTGGAGAAACGAACAAAAACAAAAGAACATTTATTCCAGACTGGCACAGCCTTTTCGACCTTGAATGTAGTCAAACGAACACATGGACAGACAGTAAGGAACTCTTTGCTGCTGATTCCAGCCTGGCAGTTCCAGAAGAAATCTAGAGAAGTGCCAACGACAAAACTCACATCGGTGCAGCAATGACTTGGATTACCCGATTTCCTTGCGTCCCGGTACAAACCGAGCTTAGTTTTATAGCTACAATAGCAAACGTCCTACAAGTCTGAGCACGTGGTGGTCTTTGTTACACAGAAGGCTGAGTTAATTCAATACGCATTTGTGTGAAATGAGGTTTTATTAATAAAACATGTACAAATTACGCATCATTCCCCGCCCCTCCTCCACCTTGTCCATTCATTGTTTAGATAAAGATAATTATTTCTGATGTTTGTTCGGAACGTAAAGCCAAGAAAAGATAAAAACATATTCGACTCCGTGACTTGGACCGAAACGAAGTGATAAAGTCCATGAGATGCTCAAGCGTTGATTTCCTGTCGGTGAAGATTGCAGGTCTCTTCCATCAACCTGATACTTCAACATTTCACCAACCAATAGCTGTTAAAGTTGACTCTTTGGGATCACCCGGGCACAAGGCTAAACGTATAAAATTCGCCAAGCGGTGGTATGATGACTGCTCTGAGATGTCTGACGCATTTTTTTTTTAGATACAGTGTGTTATTGATTGCAATTTATTCACATGTTTTCTGTATATATGTAATTAATTTTCTTTCTACGTATTTGTTTCAATTTACACACACATATATAATATATATACATATATATATATATATATATATGTGTGTGTGCGCGGGCGTGTGTGTGTGTGTGTGTGTGTGTGTGTAATGTAGAACAATTTAGTAATGGGAGAAAACATGTGCAGGCTAACAATTTCTCTATCATTATATATATGACCAGAAGAAGAATATGTGAATAAAGAATAGTGAATTAAGAGTAAGGGAATGTATTAAATATAAAATCCTTCGCTATCGAGACCATCGTAAACCGTCTTGAAGACAGAACTTTTTTACATGGTTTGCTCCGACTTTTACATTGGTTTGCTCCGAGTTTTTTTGTCCAGTGGATCAGACCCATCAGAGAGACACAGCTAATTGGGAAGTGTCCCTTGGCATCAAATAGAGATATACCACAGTCTATACGTCCATGGTGTTCTTACCACTGAGGTTTTCAAACACGGAATCCAGCAGCATTTCCAAAGCAGCCAGTGAAAAGCAGAAAAGTACAACGAAAAACAAAGAGAGGTAAAGAAATAAGTTGCTGAAAAACCCATACCATGTAAGAAATATGAGGGAAAATCTTCGAGCTTATGCTTGAGGATCCATTACGGAAGCAAGGGAGATCAACAAGTGTGAACAGTCGGAGTGGTCAGCTCAACTGTTAAATACCCAATCTTTTCCTGCAGCTAAGAAACGGTGCAAGCCATAACATGTTGAACAATTTGGTAGCGTGAGAAAAGAAGTCCAGGCGAAGAATTCCTCCTCCATCATTATATCAATGAAAAGGCAAAAAAAAAAAAAAAAAAAAAATGTTGGAAAAAAAAGGCAGGCGGGGTGTCGGCGGTCGGTCCGGAGGCGAAAGGGGGGGTGAGAAGGGGGGAGAGGGGGAGCGGGAGACGGGGAGAAGGAGGGAGGGGGAGCAGGGGACGGGTGGAGGAGGGGGATAAAGAATATGAGAATGAAAAGTCAGGGACGTGTACCATGAATACAAAATCCTTCACTACTACCCTTTGCAGACCATCGTAATCCATCTTGAGACCGAACTTCCTACAATCTCTGTGTCTGTGTCTCTGTGTGTGTCTCTCTGTGTGTGTGTGTGTGTGTGTGTGTGTGTGTGTGTGAGAGAGAGAGAGAGAGAGAGAGAGAGAGAGAGAGAGAGAGAGAGAGAGAGAGAGAGAGATTGTAGGAAGGGGAGGTAAGGCGGAGGGACGGTGAGAGCATGTAAAACAAAAGTTACGTAGTTGAACACCTCACGCGTTTTATTTTGTACCAAAACGTGTCTCATGCCCATCAATAAAATATGAAATAAGGACGTCGAACCTCGGAACAAGTCTGGTTCCTTTTATTGACCTATATTCATTCAGACCTTGTCTCCAAACAATATGGATACATCATGTCTCACAACGTATGACACGCATATAAAATGGACACAATCTATTTTCAACGGTCAGGTTTTATGCACACTATCGCTTCTCTCAGATATCGCTGATGCTTCATCGGTTCGCCGTGCAGCATTTTTTTTTTTTTTTTTTTTTTTTTACAATGTTTCTGACCTTAATCGTCTTTGGGTTTCCAGACTTCTTTGATTTATTTCCAAAATAGTGTTCAGATTTCTACCAGGAAATTTTTATACGCTTTGTGAAATACGTCAACAGCACCGATTAATCTTAGAGTTTCATTGTGGGGTTGTGTTGCTTGTAGGTAAAAAAAATCAAGTTTTTGTGATAGACAATTCTCTCTCTCTCTCTCTCTCTCTCTCTCTCTCTCTCTCTCTCTCAGAGCAAGAATGGGATTCTCATACCAGTAACAGTAGAAGTTTTAAACGGTCGAGAACTTTTTTGCATCTTGCTTGTCATAAACACATATTCATTGATAAACTGAGGACTTTTGAGGCATATATTAAACAGATTTAGATTTGGCATTTCTGAAATAGCAGAATATTGACTTCGTTAAACACCACACACACACACACACACACACACACACACACCACACACACACACACACCACACACACACACACACACAGACACACATAGTAACAGTGATTTAGAATACCCACTCTGCCAAAATGA
>JADBJO010005020.1:155000-165000 GCA_016801955.1 Conus betulinus | reverse complement strand
TGATCAATACATCCTCACGGTGCCAAAACTCGGAACTGACGTCTTGTAAACAGAGATCTCTTTACTAAATTTTGATTCTTCATTTTTTGCACTTTTTGTTTTTCTCTATGCAGTATTTCTCTATAGCCCTCCCATCTTTCGTACACCTGTCTTGCCATAGATTCTCTAGATTTGTTTTCTGAAAATGAATCCGTTCACACGTTTTGCAAATAATGTCCAGGGAACCAGCAGATGTGAAGGAACGGTCATATTCGTGTCGCTTTTGGAGACAAAATAATGATGAACAAGTCCCTCTCTTTCTCTGTCCCCGCCCCCCACCCCCAGCCTCTCTCTCTCTCTCTCTCTCTCTCTCTCTCTCTCTCTCTCTCTCTCTCTCTCTACTCTCCTCTCTCTCCTCTCTCTCTCTCTCTCTCTCTCTACAGAATTTTGCAACATTGCAAAACCAATGCAAAATGATTCCATGGGAAAAAAAAAGGAAACGATGACAGAACACGACAGACACGGACGCAAAAGCTTATGTCCTGTCGAATGCTACATCTGCAGATGACAGTGCGCGCGCGTGCGCGCACACACACACACACACACACACACACACACACACACACACACACACACACACACACACACACCACACAGAGAGAGAGAGAGAGAGAGAGAGAGGAGAGAGAGAGAGAGAGAGAGAGAGAGAGAGAGAGAGAGAGAGACTCACATACACAGGCACACACACAGACACACGCACGCACACACACACACACACACACACACACACACACACACACACACACACACACACACACACACACACACACACACACACACATACACACACACACACATACACACGCACAGACACAGATACTCACGCACAGACACACACACACACACACACACACACACACACACACACACACACACACACACACACACACACACACACACACACTGTACGCTTTACGTTCATTTGATTACAAGAAAATTTAAAGGGAACCAATATCACCTTTTGTTGGGTTCCTTCACATGTTGGATTATATTCAAACGATTGTGCTGACAGAGCCGCAAAAAAAGGTGCAAGGCAAGACGGGGAATCTATAGAAATAAACATCCCTTTATCCGTTACAGAAGGGTATCATTTGCTGGAGCAAGCATCGTGAACAAAGTTTCAAAATCTCTCCATAGGAAGGAGAAATTCTCCAGTCTCTTACTGAATTCGGTTGGTTCAACAAACAAAATATCAGTGAATTATGGCAACAGTTTCAAATGTAGACACATTACTTCGCTGTCTTATAGGATAAAGCTTAATGCCTTCAAAACAAAATTCAGCAAGAATGTTAAATGTCTGTGTGGTGAACAAATTTCAAACCAACACATTCTTCTGGAATGCCAGAGATTGAGACCTATTTTACCGGCTATTTCTGAAAGTCTCTCTTGATAGTATCCTTGAGAATTTTAGTTTGTTGTTTGATTTTGCAAACTGTTTACTACGCAGTCCTATGGGACATTTGTTATAGTTTGTGTTATGACTCAACTAGTTATGTAAAGTTGGCTTTTCCATACCTTTTTTTTTTCATTGTATTGTAAAGTTTTTTTTTTTTTTTTTTTTTTATATGATTGCAAGATAACCCACCCACCCACTTCCTCCTCATGCTCCCCCTCTCCAAATCCTTTCCCTTCGTCTAATATCACTTAATGTGGAAAGACGTTAAATGAAGACAACAATTAGAGAGAGACAGAGCGAGAGGGAGAGAGTGAGTGAGTGAGAGAGAGAGACAGAGACAGAGACGGAGACAGAAAGACAGAGAGAGAGAAAGACAGACAGAGAAAGACAGGCAGAGAAAGACAGACAGAGACAGAGACAGGACGGAGAGAGTGAGGAACTGTCTTTCAATAAAACGTCTCTGGTTTTTGCTTGTTTTTTTTTTCTCCTCTAAAGCAATAGAAACTTAAGTTTCGTACGGAGAGAGAGAGAGAGAGAGAGAGAGAGAGAGAGAGAGAGAGAGAGAGAGAGAGAGAGAGAGAGAGAGAGAGAGAGAGAGAGAGAGAGAGAGAAAGTAAAAAAAGTGGCACAGTTGAATAAATCATGTGTTTTACTTTGCAGTGTATTTTCTCTCATGCCCATCACTAAACTGATAACATAAAGGACGTCGAACCTCGGACACAAAGTGTGGTTCTTTTTAAAACGATCTATATATTCATTCAGACCTTGAAGTTGGGAAGACTGGGACACACAGTCGAGTTTCATCCACTTAATGGATGCGTTTCTGAGAGTGTGCTCAAATTTCCTGACAAACACTGCAGGTGCCTGTATCTCTCGGGCCTGGTTGACGCCGGGATATATTATGAAAGGAAGCGTAGAGTACAGCCCTGTCATGTAGTCTCAGACCGAAATGGAATCCGTAGCATCATCTTAATCATCCTCATTCTCATCGATCAGCATTAAAAAAAAAAAGTCTCAAAATTCTGTGGCCCTTCATGCCCTGCTCTCATGGTGACCTCAGTTTCGATGTCCTCTCCACGTCTGTGGCCTTGGTTTGGTTCCGTCGGGGTCACCGGTATCGGCGACTCCATGGGGGCTGTCGTTGGACGGACGTGGTGGCGCCCCTCCGGAGGGAGAGCTCACTCACGCCGGCTCCGCGACTAAGCAATTATTGTCGTCAGTAGGGGGCTTAGTAGGTGGTGTCCTGCGTATGTTAGATCAGAACAGGCGGCCACTGAACACCACCGAAGTGACTCGGCAGCAGTGCAGTGTCTCCTTCGGTGGGTTGCCTCTTGACGACTTGACATTGACTGCTCCCTGTGGATTGCCGGTGCCGGGGCTACGGCGGGGCCGACCAGGCTGTGGCTGTGGACGGGGTTCGGAATGAGCGTGGCGTGGGTACACTGCCTCTGAGGAAGCGCAGGAGTTGGGACAAAAAAAAAAAAAAAAAAAAATGACAGAAAGAAAGAAAGGAAGAAAAAAAAAAAACGCTGTCTGCCACATTTTCATGGGATGTTTTTGGTTTAGTAAATATGTTTTATGAAGGACAAAATTCTCTCTCTCTCTCTCTCTCTCTCTCTCTCTCTCTCTCTCTCTCTCTCTCTCTCTCTCTCTCTCTCTCTCTCTCTCTCTCTCTCGTCTCTCTCTCTCTCTCTCTCTGCAAAATAGAATTCTCACATCAGTAACAGTGAAAGATCTGATGTATATAGAACATTTCGCATTGCAGCATAATGTAAAGAAAAAAAAAAGAACTTTGGCAAATGTTTGAGGAAAACTTAGACAACACTTATGAACTTAGACAAATGTTTGAGGGATTCATCGACCAGATTTATATTTGGCATTTTCTGATGTCGCAGAACATAGATTTCGTCCCAAAACACCATTGTAGTACTGATGTAAAATGTCCGCTCCCACACAGTGAAAGAAAAAAAAATGACATTTTGTTTTTTTTTGTTGCCGTGTTTTGAACGACTTGAGAACGCGGTACATCTTGTTTAAATTCTAGTAATATCCTATCGGTTTAGACTGTCATTGCTTACAGCATGTAAAAATGAACTAACTGTTAGAATTTTGTTTAAGTTCCGTCTTACTGACTTGTCGCCAATGCGTAATTGTAGACATTCTGTGATTTCATTACTTCTGTTTATATGCATCTCTTCATAAGGGTCAATGGCATACCCATGAACAATCTCCCCTCTGTCTGTCTGTCTATCTGTCTGTCTGTCTTTGTCTTTGTCTCTCTCTCTCTTTCTCTCTCTCTCCCCCCCCCCTCTCTCTCTCTCTCTCTCTCTCTCTCTCTCTCTCTCTCTCTCTCTCTCTCTCTCTCTCTGTGTTACATACGGATCTCCAGGTTGTCTCTCTTAAGGGTAAACAAAAAAAACGACAGAAAAAAAAAAACATCTTAGGAAAGACAACACACACAAACACACACACACACAACACACACACACACACACACACACACTCTCTCTCTCTCTCTCTCTCTCTCTCTCTCTCTCTCTCTCTCTCTCTCTCTCTCTCTCTCTCTCTCTCTCTCTCGCATGTACTGAAGCTGGCAAGATAACGGTCCTTTAACGCTACTCGCTTACACAGAGAAGATGATGACAGTACATAACAGACACTGACGCAAGAAAAAAAAATGTTTTATTTCCCATCCAGTGCATCTTTAACTGTTAACATTATAAATGATGACGTCAGATCTATAGTGGACAGGGAAAATGCCTGGTCCTGAAACAGTCGTGACACACACACATTATGGAAACCATCCAAGACAAAAGATATTGACGGAACCTCCCTTACACTGTCCTCCTTCCTCCGTGTGGTGGTACGGATCTTGCCCACTCATCCAGGACACCAGAAAGCAGGCTTATTTTGAATGCGCTTAACCCAGTGACAGAGTTTGTGCTTAGTACGTATATATACGAGTTGAATCGCTTCTTCTGCAGCGAAATCTAACGCATTTCGTAATATCCTAGGACACGAAGAAAACTATTTCCTGACGGCTGGATATGGGTATGTATTTCTTTTCCGATATCGAGAAAGTTTTGTGAATGATATCTTCTAACTGACGAGGCCGGGAAGTATTTTCAGCGTGGAATGATAGCTATTCCATCAATAGCTCGGCGTTCTGAGAGAGATGCACGGGTTACTATGCCGTCTTCGATGGCGCGATCGATGTTCAAGTAGGAGTTGAAATGGGAACAAAGAGACACCTTGGACAGGAACAGATCCTCTGCACGATGGCAGAAATGTGCCAGACTAATAGTACCTTCGGTCCTTGCCTGGGCTGACTGATTGATCCACCAGAGAAAAAAAAAAAAGGGATATGACAACTACCTCCTCACTGTGTCAAAAACCCTGACCTGTTTCTGTATGCAGACGTTACTTCAGTGTACATGTCATTCAAAAATGACGATGCAGCATACTCTGCTGTCTGTTGTTCTAAGTCTTGCCTATAGTGATGTGTGACCTTATATGGTCGTTGGCAATGGAGGTGGAGGAGACTGGAGGAATCTCTCTCTCTCTCTCTCTCTCTCTCTCTCTCTCTCTCTCTCTCTCTCGTTCGCTCGCTCTCCCTCTCCCAGCCTCCACCCCTCTCTTTCTCTGTTATTACGGTACTGGATCTGTCTGTGTGTGTGTGTGTGTGTGTGTGTGTGTGTGTGTGTGTGCGTGTGTGTGTGTGTGTGTGTGTGTGTGTGTGTGTGTGTGTGTGTGTGTGTGTGTGTGTGTGTTGTGTGTCTCTGTCTCTCTCTCTCTCTTTCTCCTCTCTCTCTGTCTCTCTCTCTCTCTCTCTCTCTCTCTCTCTCTCTCTCTCTCTGTCTCTCTCTCTCGTGTACAGAATTTGACAATACGACAATGTTAACGCTGCTTGTTTATACCAAAAATGATAATAACAGAACATGACAGGCGCTGATACAGTATCATATTATGTCCCATCCACAGCATCGTTGGCGGGTGACATTACACACGATGAAGCCAAATCTAGGGTAGGAGGGAAAACTGCCTGTTCTGACAGTCCTGACACACATCATGGGAAATTTCCAAGACCAAAAATGTCGACAGAACCTCCCGCCATACTTTCCCTTTGTTTCCACTCTTAGTACAGAAGTTACACGCTCATCTATACACCAGACATCAGGCTTATTTTTAGACGCGTTTAACCCAGTGACAGAATTTGTTCTAGCAGCATACATATTGGTTTAATCGCTTCTTCAGTAACAAAATCGAACGCATTTCGTGTTATTTTAGGAAACGAAGAAACCATTTCCTGACATCTGGAGATGGGAATAAATTTTCTTAAGATCAAAATTTTGTGAATGATGTATACTGATTGACCAGGCTGTGAAGTATTTTCAGTATGGATCACGGCTATTCTATCAATAGACTGGCGTTTTGAGAGAGATGCGAGGGTTACTATATATCATCTTTGATGGCCAGATCGACGTTCAGGTAGGAGTTGAAATGGGATCGAAAAGCATTTTAGATAGAAACACTGGAAAAACAACGACACACAAATGCCGGAGTAGCAACTTCAGTCATTTCCCTGCTTGATTGATTGATCCCCCAGGAAAATTAAATAGTGATATGACAAATACATCATCACTGTGCCAAAACTCTGACATGATCGTTTTATGCCGACACGGATTCAGTATATATCCTGCAATATAATATGTGGCATACTGCAGTTTGTTGTTCTAATGATCCTCTGAAATCAATTTTCTGGATGAATCAATCTCAAAGAGGAAGGTTTTATACCGATAAAGAAAAAAAAAAACAGCTAATCTGCTGGTCCAGATGGCTTAATTGGAGAAATGTTTAAAAATGATGGCGAGATAATTGTCGAGCTTCTTATTAAATATTCCAATGCCCTTTTTGACAGAGGAATATACCCTGAAGGCTGGATGGAATCAATCATAGTACCATTGTTTCAAAAAGGAAATGTTAACGATCCTGGCAACTACAGTATTGCGTCACTTGTGGCAGTGGCAGCAAGCTATATAGTTCTGTTACAAACTACAGGTTACAGCTATGTGGAGAGAACAGTGTAACACTGGCGAATGTGAGTCTGGTTTGAAGAAAAGATTTTCTACGGTGGATCACATATTTTCATTGCTAGCAATTATACAAAAGCAGTTTTCATTAAATCGTTAATTCGACGTCGCTTTTGTTGATTTTGGGAAACCCTTTGATTCAATTTCAATGAAAATCCTACAGCCAGTTCTTAGCTAAAATGGTGTTTAAGGGAAGCTGTTTCAGTGTATAAAAATATACGTTTCTAATGTGAAAGGAAAAGTAAGATCTGGCAATGAACTCACAGACTGTATTTTGTGCACACAGGGTGTAAAGCAGGGAGATGCTTGTAGTTCGGTACTGCTGTCTTTATTCGTAAATGAACTGGGCAGCAGAAATCATTCAAAATGGGCGTCGTGGAGCCACACTGTCGCCTGAAATCCTCGAATGATTCATCTTGTTACTAGTTGATGATGTTGCTTTGTTATCACTCTCTCCAGTTGGACTCTAAACCCAGTTAATTAAATTTCATAGCACAGCTGTCAGGATTCAGCTTAATATAAATATGTTAAAGAGTAGCATTGTGGTTTTTCGGAAAGGGGGATACTTTAGCAACACGGGAGAGGTGGTTTTTGACCGGGGAGGCAATGGATGTTGTGAATAGTTACAAATATCTTAGCATCTAATCTATTTCACTACCCGTCTTTGTTTTTCCCCTGTCTGTCAGTACCTTGCGAGCAGAGTAAAACATGCATTCCTATGTATATTCAGAAAATTGTAAATGCATAATGATAATTCTTTGGTTGTGTTACTTTAAACTTTTTGATGCGCAATTTGTTCATGGGAGTGCAACCTAAAATGCTAAACGATCTCTATATGGAGATGCAGGTTGATATCCTATGTGCATCAGCTCTTATTTGTGATGTATTAGTGACTAGCAGAAAATTCTGTGTATGGATGAAAAAAGATTGCCACATAAGTCATACAAAATATTACTAAATATAAAATTACAAGGTTAGAAATGTAGGTCATATGACATTCGAAATTTTCTTTATTTTCTATAATCAAAATGGGTTTGGGTTCGTCTGGATCAATCAAGATATGGAAAATAGTCATAACTTTCAAAAGAATTTCGTCAAAGGTTGATTGATAACAGATGGTAAAAATGGGAGAAACATTTCAAAACAGTCACAGGTACGGTTTTTTTTTTTTTTTTAAAGAACATTTAAATCATCTAGGAATTGCGAAGCATATCTTTTTGCTTCACATTGACGGACATTTGAAAAAAAAAGCTATGTGACAAGAACGAGATTTGGCATAGCTGATACATCTGCAAAGAAGTATTGATACATTAATGTTGTTGATAAAGATGCTATCATGTGCCCCATTGCGTGCCTGAGAGGATAAACAATATTTCGTTTAGCTGTGCTGTCCTGCCTTTAACGATTTTACGAAATGAATTTGTCCCCCCCCCCCCTACCCCCTCGTCCCTCCCAAATATCTAAAAAAAACGCCCATGTCTGTTTAATGTTGTTTTGCTCATGGCTAATCGAAATGAAATGATATTGAAGAATGTTTGCATATATTTGCGTAAAGGGTTTTAAAAGGACGTACTGTGTTACTCGGCTAAAGTAGGTCCTAGATCACGCATTCGAGCTGGATTAATGCTCAACTGTCATGTCATGTTATATCATTGTCTGGTTATTATTCATTGTTTTTTTTTTAAAGTGTATTGTCAATGTCTAGCACCTCCTTGAGAAGGGGCTATAGCCCACACTGAATAAACTTCCACTTCTGCTTTTCCCTTTCTCTCTCTGACTCTCTCTCTCTCTCTCTCTCTCTCTCTCTCTCTCTCTCTCTCTCTCTCTCTGAGCCACACACACACACACCACACTCTCACACACACACCACACACACACTCTCACACACACACACACACACACACAACACACACACACACACACACACACACACACACACACACACACACACACACACACACGTGTGATGAGAAAGAGAGAGAGAGATGGGAGAGAGAGAGGGGGGGGGCAGAGAGAGGAGAAGAGAGGGTACCAAAGATGTGTCTTCATCGTCAAGTAAACCAACACTATTGACACAAATAAAACAATGATAATGACACAATAATGATAATGATAATTATGATAATGAGAAGAAGAAGAAGACGAAGGGAGGAGGAGGAGGAGAGGAAAGAGAAGGAGGAGGAGGAGGAAAGAAGAAGAAGAAGAAAGAAGAGAAGAAGAAGAAAGAAGAAGAGAAACAGAAAGAGAAAGAAGAAAGGAAAGAAAGAAAGAAAAGAAAGAGAAAGAAAAAAGAAAAAAAAAAAAAAAAAGAAAGCAAGAAGGAAATGAAAGAAAGAAAGAAAGAAAAGAAAGAAAGAAAAGAAAGAAAGAAAGAAAGAAAGAAAAAAAGAAAAAAAAAAGAAGAACGAACGGACGTTGAACTTCCGAAAACAACAACTTTACAACATAAGAAAAACTAGTGCCTTAAGGATTCCTCAGGACCAAAAAAAACTGACCCTAACAGAACATGACAGACCCTAACACAACCAGATAAGTTCCATTAAGTGCATCATTCACAAGTGATATTAACCTAGTCTGACAGTCTGACACACATCACGGACAAAAACCGAAGATGAGGGATACGGATACCACCTCTTTCCCCCGCGTTGTTCTCCTTTCTTCGTGTCGCCAGTGTGTAACTGGCACATCAATTATATGTATACAAGACTTATTTTTGGATGCGAATACCCTTGTAAATGAGTCTGCATTAATAATGTCTATGTAGGTATAAACAGGTTTTTCAATCACTGAATCAAACTTACTTTATGCTATTTTAAGAAACGAAGAAACTATTTCGCAGTATTTGGATATAGGTATATGTCTTCTTCCAGAAAGGAAAGTTTTGTGAATGACCGAAGCTTTGCCTGTCCACTATAGATCTGACCTCATCATGTATACTGCCACTTGTTAATGGTGCACTGGATGGGACATAACCTTTGGTGTTAGTGTCTGTCGTCTTATGTCATCGTCTCTGAGAAACCATTTTGCGTTGGTTTTATTATGTTATAAAGCTGCGCACACGAGAGAGAGAGAGAGAGAGAGAGAGAGGAGAGAGAGAAGAGATGAGAGGAGGTCAGAATATGAGAGAGAGAGAGAGAGAGAGAGAGAGAGAGAGAGAGAGAGTTGTGTGTTCTCATTCAAAAGAGGTGCGTTTTTTTTTAAGCATTAGAAGCTGAGGCTTTTGTACAGGAGAGAGAGAGAGAGAGAGAGAGGAGGAGGAGAGAGAGAGAGAGAGGAGAGAGAGAGAGACAGAGAGAGAGAGAGAGAGAGAAGAGACAGAGAGAGAGAGACGAGAGAGAGAGAGAGAGCAGACAGACAGAGAGAAGAGAGACAGACATGAATGAATGAAGAGAGAGAATGAATGAATGAATGAATGAATGAATGATTTATTAAGATCAGCTTACAAAGCCCATTCTCAAGGGGAGGTATTGGTGGG
>JADBJO010005020.1:147500-150000 GCA_016801955.1 Conus betulinus | reverse complement strand
TCTCTCTCTCTCTCTCTCTCTCACTCTCTCTCTCTCTCTCTCTGTTGCAGTCTACTGTAAATGATTTCTGTTCTGCTATTTCTCCCATGTTATGGACCAGATGCTGCCATTAATACATTTTTGACTTTGACTGCGTGTGTGCGTGCGTTGAGTGCGTGCGTGTGTACGTGCGTACGTGCGTGCATGTGTGCTTGCGTGCGTGCGTGCATGCATGCGTACATGCGTACGTACGTGCGTGCGTGCGTGTGTGCGTGTGTGTGTGTGTGTGTGTGTGTGTGTGTGTGTGTGTGTGTGTGTGTGTGTGTGTGTGTGGTGTGTGTGTGTGTGTGTGTGTGTGTGTGTGTGTGTGTGTGTGTGTGTGTGTGTGTGTGTGTGTGTGTGCGCACGCGCGCGCGCGCGTGTGTGTGCGTGTGCGTGTGCGTTTGTAAAATGGACAGGTGACAGAAAGCGACAGCAAAACTGAAACACAGAAAGAAAGAAAACAAACAAACAATGACGCTATGCGTGGATTTGGCACTAATCAGCGTATCTTACTGGTACTATTCTTTTACTTTATGGAGCTGCGATCTGGAGAACCATCACTGTCGCTTCCATGAAGCGAACTGTGATCTTCGGGATACCAGCTACAAGTTGGAATAATACCCCAACACGTTATTTAAATCATGTAAATATTTTGGGGCATGCAATATAATTATATTTGAACTGGAGATGGAAATTACGGTGAATATAGCTCACATAAACACGCGCACCCCCTTAAACAACAACAAAAACAACAACAACAACAACAACAGCAACAACAACAAAAACCCTCCGCAGCAAAGTGAGACGACGACTGCAGTTGGAAATCTGAACAAATTTTAGATAAATGTTAGCGAACCGCCAAAAAGAAAAGAAAATGGACAAACGAATCACAAGACAAACACGACGCGTTTCGATCTCTTAGGTCTTCTTCAGACAAGATACAAAACAATTAGGACAACGAAGCTGAACGAGGCGGAGGGGGGGGGGGGGGGGGGGGGGGGGGGGAGGGGAGGGGAGGGGAGGGAGACTGGGAGACTGGGGAATTTTTTTTTAAGGGTTGTTATTTGAGCTATATTCACCGTATTTTCAATCTCCAGTTCAAATACATGCATGCCCCCAAATGCTTTCATACTAGTATATTGCTCGTTCATTTTCGTTGTCCTAATTGTTTTGTATCTTGCCTGGAGAAGACCTAAGAGGTCGAAACGCGTTGTGTGATTCGTTTGTCCAGGTTTTTTTTTTTCCGGTTTGCTAACATTTATTTAAAATTAGTATTCTTCAAGGCTCTGACGCTTTAATTTTGGTGTGTAGCCTTATCAAAATCTGCTTCAGAAGGAGTCATCTAATTCGTTGGCCAGAGAGAAATAATGAAGAACAATGGCGACGAACAAAATGCCTCTTGTAGAAGAAGAACTGGTCCTCGAAAGATCTAAATATGAATCAAACTTGCACGTTTTCTTTTTGTTCTTCTTCTTTTCTTTGATGTTGTTTTGTTCAGTTAGACCCCAATTGATCATTATGGGAATAAGCGCTTTTTTGTTCGTTTGCTTACTTGTTTGTTTGTCTCCCCCCCCCCCCCCCATCTCTCTCTCTCTCTCTCTCTCTCTCTCTCTCTCTCTCTATATATATATATATATATATATATATAAATATATATATATCGGGGGGGGGGGGGGGGGAGAGGGAGAGAGAGAGAGAGAGAGAGAGAGAGAGAACAACAATGTGTAGACTCACCCGAAGAATTTAAGATCCTTTATATTAAAATCATTTACACAGATATACAGAGAGTCGAGAGTGCTGATTGACAGAAAGGGAAAGGCTAGTAAGCAGGACAAAAGAGAGTAAGAAAGAGGGATGTTGAAGAAAATTTTGTTTGATAGGAATATCATTACCTGTCATAAACGGAAGGACAGATACGGAAAGGTGGCCATTGAAACTGGTTTTAGTTCGTTAATGTGCGTAAATATGTGTGAAGCGAGATACGTAATATTATGCTAGGCGGTTGAAAATGGCTGCGCCAATCGTTAACAAAATCCTTCTTCGATAGCACGGTGCCCTCATTTCTTGTACATAACAGTCCACAAAAAGCATAGGTCAGGTCATTCCGTGGTGCATTTCTGTGTGTTTTATTTCAGCCAGCTCACCTCTCTCTCTCTCTCTCTCTCTCTCTCTCTCTCTCTCTCTCTCTCTCTGTTAGTCTGTTTGTCTGACCTCTCTCCCCTCTTCGCCTTTCGATCCTCCTCTTCCGCCTACTCACCTACTCTCTCTCTCTCTCTCTCTCTCTCTCTCTCTCTCTCGCTCCAGCAGCAGGGAGTACAGTTTGTCGCAATATAAAAGCCCATGACCTTTAGCGGGGTGATAAGTGTAAGCCAGTGACAATCCGGCCCCCATCTTAACGAGGTAAGTTGAAGGCAGTTCGGAAGGCTGCAGTGTGGCAGGTTTCTAAGTACACTTTGGCGGAACTGTTGAGCAGAGAGGC
>JADBJO010005020.1:132500-142500 GCA_016801955.1 Conus betulinus | reverse complement strand
ACCAAGATGCATGCTTCCTAACCTGGACGACATTGCGCCGAAGATGGCTGGGTCAACCATCTTCTCCACTCTTGATGCAGTGTCGGGTTTCTTCCAGATCCCGATACAGGACGAGAGCAGGCTGCTGCTGACAACATTCATCACTCTTATGGGAGATATTGTTACACACGTGTGCCAATGGGTATCTCTCTCGACCCAGAGTGTTTCCAGACAAAGATGAAGGAAGTCCTGGAAGGCCTAGAGGGCTGCGAGGCGATCATGGACGACACAATCGTCTACGGAAAGACATTGGAGGAGCATGACATTCGCTTGAAAGCTGTGCTAGACAGAATTGAACAGTCAGGACTCAAACTGAACAAAGCAAAGTGCCAATTCAGACAGAAGAAAGTCAAGTATTTCGGGCACGTAGTCAGTGAGGACGGGATCGAGCCTGATCCAGCGAAAGTCAGTGCCATCAAGGACATGCCACCACCCCAAAATCAGTCGGAGCTGAGGACAGTGTGCGGCATGTTCAACTATCTGACAGGATTCGTGAAAAACATGGCAGACACTCTGAAGCCTGTGACTGAATTACTGAAGAAGGATCGAGTGTTCAGTTGGGGCCCAGAACAACAGAAAGCATTTGATGCTGTGAAAGAACTGATAGGCAACGCAGGAGCCAGAGCGTTCTATGATCCCAAGCTAGAGACTGTTGTTGTGAGTGCAGACAGTAGCAGCTATGGTCTAGGAGCATGTTTGATGCAGAAGTGTGGACATAGACTGTTTCCCATTGCATTCGCGTCAAGAACATTGAGTGAGGCAGAGAAGCGCTATGCGCAAATTGAAAAGGAATGCTTAGCGTCAGTGTGGGCCTGTGAGAAATTCGCAAAATATCTGATTGGCCTGGACAAATTTGAACTGCAAACGGACCACAAACCATTGGTCCCACTCATGAAGTCAAAGGACACATGATCAAGCTCCAATTCGCTGTCAGAGGCTGTTAATGAGACTTCTGAGGTTCAACTTTGAAGTTGTGCATGTTCCAGGTAAGAGCATCGTTGTAGCCGACGCTCTCAGCAGACAGCCTGTTGCTCATACTGCAGCAGACGAAGAGATGGAGACCGAATCTTACGTGAAAGCGTACGTTGATTCAGTGACGTCGTCATTTCCTGTGACTGACCAGAGACTGGAGAAGCTGAAGTCAGAGACTGTACATGACATAGAGCTTCAACAGGTGATCAGCTACGTTTGCAACGGGTGGCCAAAGACAGTTTCCACTCAGCTGCAGGCGTATCAGCAAGCACAAGGGGAGCTATCTCTCATAGATGGCTTGCTAGTGCATGGAAGACGGATTGTTGTTCCAGCAAGACAACGTCAGCACATCCTTGAGAAACTGCATGAATCTCATCAAGGAATTCACAAGTGCCAGGAGAGAGCACTACTTTCTGTTTGGTGGCCAGGTCTCCGGCGAGATATCAAAAACTACATAAACAAGTGCAGAGAATGCAGGGGAAAAACAGGCCAGCGCAACGCAATGAGCCACTTCGTCCTACTGAGCTACCTGAGCGTCCATGGCAGAAACTTGGAGCAGACATTCTCACACATCAAGATAACGACTATCTGGTAGTTGTTGATTATTACTCCAGGTGGCTAGAAATAGTCCGCCTACACAGCAAAACAGCAGAAACTGTCATAGGGAAGTTCCGTGGCGTTTTCAAAACTCATGGGATTCCAGATGTGGTTGTGTCAGATCACCAACCTTTCCTTTGTCGTCAGTTTCGTGATTTTGCGCGGAAATTCGGCTTCACGCAACAAGCCAGCAGTCCTGCATTCCCTCAAGCCAACGGCGAAGCAGAATCAGCCGTGAAAAAATCGCCAAGAAAATTTCTGAGCCAGCCTGAACCAGACATTGCACTGTTGAATTACAGGGCGACTGCACACTCTAGCACCGGGGCCAGTCCTGCCAGAGTGTTGATGGGAAGAGAGCTGAAAACTAAGGTTCCAGTTCTCCCAGACGTTCTACAACCTAATCCGCTGAGGGACGCAGATGTGCGAGCGGCAGACGAGAAAACCAAGCGTGCATATAAACTGAACTATGATCACAAGCATGGTGCAGTCAGTCTCCCAGTGCTGAAAACAGGAGATCCAGTATTGATAAAACTGGACAATGAGAGAAAATGGGAGGCCCAAGGAACTGTTGTCGCAGCAGATCCGGAAAATCGCACTTACCCTGGTCAACTCGCCAGCAGGTGTCCTTCGACGCAACCGTAAACACCTGCAGTCGCTGCCAAAGGAATCCAGCGGAGGTGTGCCAGCCAGCGGAGGTGTGCCAGCCAGTGGCAGTCCGCCAGCAAGCAACGACGATGGGGGACCAGATCAACATCCCTCAGCAGTGCCAGCACCACCGTCTCCACAACCTTCACCTCCATCCCAGTCAACTAACTATAACACCAGATCCAGCCGTGGTTACATCGCAAGGAAACCGCAACGTTTCCGGAGGAAGAAAGAAGGAAGGATCACGACATAAATTTTTTCTTTTTTTTTTTTTTTTTAGCTCTGTGTAGCTAGAGCTTTGCTTTATATTGCCAAGCTCAGTGTAGTTGGAGCTTGTGCAATTGATGGCCTTTTAGGTTTTCTGCAAGCTCGGTGTAGTTGGAGCTTTGCAGTATTTTATTTCAGTTTAAAGTTTAAGGCTCAGTGTAGAGAGAGCCATTTGCATTTGTTTAAGCCAGGTGGAGTTCATTTCATTTCTGTGGAAGAAGTATTTTTAACCTTCAGTTTGTTTAATACGTGTGAATGATTAACTTTACGGTGCTGATCCGGATGAAGCTAAATTATGTTTTGTTTTCTTTTGTGTTTTTTCTATCCAGTGCGTATAGAATTAAAAAAAAAATATATTGGAGTAATAAGAGGTATGAATGTGAGAACTGGGCATGAAAGCGAATGACTGAAGTCTGACTGCGTTATAATACTTATACAGACTGTGTGAGCGAATGAAGTATGCATGCATGATGATTGCTGATCCTTTAGAAAGTTTAAATTGGAGAAAGTTTGAACTGAAATTTTATTTGTTTCAGTTTCTGATATACTGTCGGCGTAGAAGATCCACAAACAAACAGAGACAACGAAAATTAACGAGAACTTTATTTCTTTTGAAAAAAAAAAAAAAAAAAAAAAAAGGAAAGATGTTCCGGACTGTAATCTATTTATAGATATTACATCACTGGTCATATTTATAATATGTAAATGAGAGAGAACCCGATGTGAACGTTTGGGGCGACGCAGCCATGTTAGAGAAATAAAATAAAAGTTCAACTCTCGACATGTGTTAATGCGTATCATGTTGTAGGAACCCATACACAAACGCACACACACTAACATTATTGATAAGTATACTTCAAAGTTTTGACTGCACGTGATCACTTTGAAGTTATCGTTATCAGTTGGTAAAATTCTAGTCAAACAGCTGGTTCAGAACCAGCTAACCTTATAATAAGGTCATAACAATGTTTCTACTGAACACAAACAACGTGAAGTTACCTTTAGAATTGCTCACATTGTACATAGGATCTTCACAACATTTCTACTGAACACAAAAAAATGTAAAGTTTACCATTCGTATTGATAACTATCTACGAAAGTATATAATATTGTCATTGAATTCGGACGTTTTTGCTTATAATTATAAACGTTCAAATGTTGATTTTTAAAAACAAAATCCTATTGTTTTCTTTTAATAACGCGCGGGAAGTAACTCCTTCTGTCTGAAGCAATTATTATGTCCCCTGAAGGAATTACTTGTGTTTTCCATTCATGAGCCGACCCAAAGGGTAAATCCACTATTCGTTCGATCTTGGCAGGCGTCAGCGTTTCTCACGAGATTCTCACTGTTCTGTTGGTAATCTCAAGAGTCACCCTACAATGGTCATACACATCAGCAAACAGTTTTGAAATCCAAACCTCTATTCTCTCTACGTTCGTGAACTGTCTCACGCATTGACCTTCTCTATGTTTCTGAGGCACGAAAGTAACTATCATTTCTGAACGCATCAAATTTGCATACAGGGGCAGTGGGCCAGCTTGTCTGCAATTTCTTTCAAAGCTGTGAGTTGTCAAGTGTTAATAAAAACATTCAAAGTTCCGCCATTGAACGAAGTTTGAAGCGTCTATATTACGCTGAGATCAAAGATGAAAATTCCACACCTGCACGGGTTAAGTACCAAACTACACTGCCACACTCTATTCATGATGTTTACGACCATTAAAAAGAACAAGGTGTATCATGTAACAAAATAACTTGCATATTTTCAGCTATAAGGCGCCCTGATGAAAATCATTTCCAAGCCGTTATTCTTTTTAATGTTGAGGAAAATAGCGGTTGCAGTCTGCCCGTTAAAACACAAACTAGTGCTGTTTTTGCACAACACATTACACATAAAAAAGTTTTCTGATATTTCATTTTAAGGCAAGTAGAACACAAAATCATATTTCAGACAGAAGGACCATTTTTTCACATCTGTGACTAGCATCAAGATATGCTGGATACAAAGCTAGAAATACGCTTGGCCCACTAAGCTGAAAACAAAATCGGCCGTGAATCACTCAGGTGCTACTCTCATTTAGTATTTTTTCAGAAACGAATCGGCCCATTTACTCCTAACCCGCGTGCACTAAAATGGACAAATAACTCGGATATTAGCCTAGCGGGGTTGAAGTTGCGCGAGCTTTCGGAACCTCCTCCGATTTCTGCAAGTTCAGCACGAGAGGTAGAATCATCTCCCTTTCATTACCCCCCCCCCCCCCCCCCCCCCCTCTATTACCTTCCTCGGTTCTTGCCCCCCTTTCTTCTACACGCTGACTCCCCGTCTGGCCTTTAGACACCTCCCCCCCCCCCCCCCCCCCCCTCCCCTCCCCCTTCCCAATCCCCTCTTCGCCTCCATTCCTTTCCCTCTCTCTGTCTCTCTCTCTGTACTCTGTTCCCTCCCCCCCCCCCCCCTCCCAACCCCTTCACTTCGATTCGAATCGAAGCAAGCAACGTCTGCTTCGTCAAACTTTTGACTCCCCGAAGAAGCAGAAAAAGAAAGAGGCCATAGAAAGAGGGAAGCGTCAGATTGAGGTCAGTGTGTCACTGACTTGCAGTCGCTGTGCCCAAGGTCGCAGGCCTTGTCAGGGGCTGTCTCCTGTCTCCAGGCTAGCTCAGCCCACGGCCGGTGCCGACTTCGGGCAGTGAACCCCTCCCTTGTCTTTTGAGTCTAGGTGAGCTGAACTCTCCTACAACACCGTATTTGTGGTGGTACACAATGACGATGATGGTGATAGTGATAGCTATATGACAAGCTATTTATCTGTCTTTCACCCTCCTTCTCTGCGAACTGCCTACCTGCCTACATACCGACCTACTTATGTAGGCTACTTACGTACATGCTTTTATCAACCAGCTTTCCTTCTTTCTTACCTATCTTCCTGTGAAAAAAACATCAGCTTGTAAACAACCGAGCTATAGGCCTGCATCACTTACCTACCCACATCCTGCCTTTCTACCAAACTACTACCTACCTGACATCTTCATATATTTCTAGCATCTCGACATGTGGTGCATTCCATGTCGTGTTCTACTCACAGAGAAAATATTCTTTTAGAGTGTTGGGACTTTGCACGATGTGAGACATAAACATTTTACAGCAGAGTCCATGAAATCCTTGTTCAGAGATGTCCCACCTGACGTGATCTTTAAATTTCTTGAAAGAGATTAACATTTTTCATCTGGTCTAAGATTTTACGGAAAAAGATTTTTTTAACGAAGTTTCTGGTGCGTTTTAGAAAGCGTATTTTGAAGAGATGTGTGAATTTCTTTTTTTTTCTTTTGATGACTTGTGAGTTGACTTCAGCGTGGTGACAACTCTGAAATGGCCCTTTCCGGTCGGCTGGGCTATAAGTAACATTACGTCGTCTTAACTTGCATGTATACCGCTGACCGATCGACAGACCTGCCGAACTAAAAATCTTATCCAACGACGTTCGCCTGTCTGGTAGCCTACTTACATGTTTTACCCATATATCTCTACCCTCTAACTAACCAACCTACCTAGCAACCTGCCTTTGAGCTGCAGCCTAGTCCTTTCAAATCTGTTCACTGTACAGGGCACAGACAAAATGAAAGAGAATATCTCCATCGCGAATGAAAAGCTGTACTGATGCCCAAATTATCCAGCTATACCCGCCCTGATATAATCCGCTGGGCTCTAAACTACATGAGATGAAGTGAAACAATACATCATGAAAAGAAAATTAATGAAACAATCAATTTACGACTTTTTTTTTGCGTGACTCAGTCTCATCATCCTCGACAGACACATCAGTTATCAATATATACTTGTTGCATAAAATGGCAGATACGTACTATCAGCATAAGTAACGTGTCATGGAAGCCATGACATACATAGTAATGCAGTATATCTGCACAACCACTCCTTGTTTTTCACGCCAGATTTTCAGCCTATCTCAGTAGAAACTTTTGACTGGCACACCAATGTTTGTCAATGACATGAGGATGGATTGTTTTCATACAGAATGTTGAAATGTTTGTAGCAACAGTATTTTCTTACTGACATTAGTAAACTCAGCACTGCAAGCGTGAGAAGCATCTTGCAATACGGGATATGCTTCTTTATGTTCAAAGCCTTCATAAAAAAAAAATTTTTAAGATACACTTTCAGTTGGCATTTACTCAAACTTTACAAATAAACACAAATCGTAAATGCTATACTAATTGCGAGAGTTCGCGTTTCGAACAAAAAATGTGTGTGATTAAAGCACAAATATAATGATACATCAGGAAAACTACGTATGCCAGGTTATTTCATTTATTTCATAGAAACAAATACCGCTATATTTTTTTTTATCACACACACACACACACACACACACACACACACACACACACACACACACACACACACACACACACTGACTGAAACCAATTTATGACTGATGACTGTACTGAAAAGTAATTATTGTCACACACACACACACACACACACACACACACACAGTGTGTACACACACACACACACACACACACACACACACACACACACACACACACACACACACACACGCGCGCACACACACACACACACACACACACGCGCGCAGAGGGCACACACACACACACACACACACACACACATGCGCGCGCACACACACACACACACACACACACACACATACATGCACACACAAAACATAAAAGCATACACACAAATAAAACGCATAGTAGTAGAGCAGTATTTTTGCGATTTTCTTGTCCATTTGTATATTATGCCTATGTTATCTTTTCTCATATTTCCTTTAGAAGAAAAAAATATTGTTTAGGTTTTCTGGCATCTCATGCTTGTGACGGACCGTTTTCGTCCAGTACAAATTTTGTGTGCAACCGTGCTAACCGGAAGGTAGTCGTCCGGAAGCAGGTTGAAAGGTTTACTTGACTGCTACTCACCTGCGCACTGTTTTAAGCCGGGTGAGCTGAAACGGTTAGGCAGTCTCTGCAGTGATTCCGGCAACGCAACTACCCAGAAGCCGAAGAGGGACTCCCATCTGTTTTTGGTGGCAGTCAGGTGTTTATCATTCAATATTTATTTATTAGCAAACCGAAACCGTATTCCCGTTTAGGAGCGACTGAAACTTCCTCAGCGCACTGTGAAGGTTTTGTTTAGAAAAGAAAAGTATGTGTTGTGTTCTGTTATCCTATGACTTGATAGGGTAGCAAAACGAAATTATTTCGGAAAACATGAATAGATGAAGTGAGTGTTAAAGGAAGTGGTCTTCAGGAAAAAAAAAAAATTCTGTGACTTAAGAAGAAAAAAAACCTTTATTTATTCTGTGACTTAAAGCTAGTTATGAACTTCATGATGAAAAAAAATGTTAATTACTCCAATGTGGTTTAGCTAGGCTTTGCGAGAAGAGACACTCCATTTTTATTGCTATGGATAATAAGCTCCCCAAAGTGAGCGACATAGACTATCATATATGCTGGCTTTGATTTTTGATGTGGATGAGTTTTTAACTCACTCTCTGATATGAATATTGAATAGTTGTGTGGTGTCGGTAAACAACAGACCCAAATCTTTCCCTTACATATATTGAAATAGATGAATCTTTTGGGAAAAGATACTTTCTAAAATCTGGTGATTATATGAAATGAAGTGAACATTCTTGTCGTGTTACAAGAAAAAGAAATGGACAGTTTTGTCGTAACGAAAGACATATATAATTTGATGAAAAGTAATCATTAATTGTGTGTAATGAATTGTATTCGTGGATTATTGAAGAGGATCTGAGTGGGAATCCTTTCCCCAATTTGGAAAACTAGATTCTGAAAGGGTTATATTGAAATCCTTTCTTGTGTAGTATTGTGATTCCGGAAAAGAGAATGTTTGTAGTGTTATGATTCCGGAAAGGGAGTATTGTAGTGCTGACGAAAGAATATACTGATGATGTTTGCCCCAAGTTCCAGTGAATGTGATGTAGCGAATGAATGTGAATGTAGTTGTGATTGTAATGAATAGTTTGATGAAATGATAATTAATTGGGTAGAATTTATCAGTTTCCCCCAGGTAGAAGTGTAATCCCTGGTCTGAAAGGGAAAACTGTCGCTTTCTGAGGGACGGGGCCGTAGCTGTAATCCACCCCCCTTGTTCTCCACCTTTTGTCGGAGTGGAAAGGCCGGCCTGAAGTGTCGACAACTACCCTGTTCTGTCACTGTGCGCCCGCTGTCGCGTGAAATCTGGGAACATGATATAATGGGAAGGCTTCCCCAGATATCACAGAGTTTTTCTGGGGAACGCGTTTCTGGGGGTCGGTAAGTCTGGGAACGCGTTCCCAGATATCACGGTTCCCAGATGTTTATAGGCGACACCGGGACGACACTACCCTACTGAGCCAGTTGGGCCGGAGACGCCGCTGCTGCCAAGCCAGAGCGCCGCTCCCGAGATTTGATCCAGCGACCTGTTGGCTAGGCCGTCGCTGCGTTTTGTTTGTTGTGTGAGCCACAGCTCCTGTGTGAGACTGTCGCCTTGTCGTCGGCAGAGGCACCGTCAGTGCGTTAGTGATTTTGAGCCACATCTCTGAGAAGTTCTATTAGTCCTGTGTCGGACTTGACTCTGACTCTGTAGACGTCGTCTTCATTGTCTTCATCGTCTTCGTCGTCTTCGTCGTCTTCAGCATTCTCCTCGTCATCGTTGGAACCCTGCGCCGTTCAGAGAACTGTGTTGGACCGGGCGCGGCCAGCACCAGCAGCGCTAGTAGATAGCCAATTAGATATATATATTTTGTGTGTGTACGCCTTATGGTTGGCGTGCCGACTTATTGATGTACTTATATTCATTATATATGTTTGTCTGATGGCTCGGGCAGCATAAAACAAAAAAAAAAAGTTGTTCTGATGCCTGGCTGGCAATGTTCGGATGAGTGGGTGTGTGCATGTGAATTGGAAAAGTCGTGCATGCATCCATAATTTTTGTGTGAGAGTCAGTCAGACAGACCCGCAGACACCACCCATTCCATCCGTAACGATGCTGCTTTTCTTTTACATTTTCATTGATAAAAAATGTAAACTTTATACATTAAGAAAGCCGTAATGCATAGCAGTATTCCCTTATCATTTTTTGTGTGTCTTACAGTACATCATGCGGTACCGTATGCATCATATTAGATCAGGTCATTAAATATCATACTGTTATCATATTGCCTTAGATGATAGCGTTCAAGATGACTATAACCTTTACCCGTACTGTCAAATCTTTAAACAAAACTGTTGAACGATTCTGAAGGGGGCAGACAAAACCATGTTCGGTCAAACTTCCCATATAAACATTTCTCTAGGAACAATGTTCTTCCCAATATCTGTCCATTTCCCTTTTTTTATTTCGAGTCTTTCTGCGGTTATGATAGGGCTAAGTAAGAATTTTCAGACACTAATAATTGAATATTGAAAAAAAAAGAGACCAGTTTGAAGAAAATG
>JADBJO010005020.1:120000-122500 GCA_016801955.1 Conus betulinus | reverse complement strand
GGGTGGGTAGGGGCTAATGGGGGCGGGGTTGGGAAACCAGAGAACCATAGGGATGGAAGCGTGGATGCGGAGGGGGATATTCACCAGTGAGCGTTTTGTACGACCTCTCTTAGGATGCATTCATTTGTTCTGAAGCGATCTGAAGCAATCAAAGCTAAGCGAATTTTCGTTATTTTATTCGTTTTTGTTTCACCTGAAGAAGACCTAAGAGGTCGAAAAACGCCTTGTGTTTTGTCTTGTGACTCGTTTGTCCACGTTTCTCTGGGCGGTTCGCTGACATTTTTTTAAGATTTGTCGAAGAAAAAAAGAAAAAGAAAGGAAAGAAAGAACAGAAAGGAGATCAAAAAGAAAGAAAAGAAAAGAAAAACAAAGAAAAGCAAGCGATGGCCGTTTCGTACCGTGTGAAGAGCTCATCAATCTAGCTATTACCTCTTGAGTAAATGATGACGATGATATTAACATCACTCAGGCCGGAGTAACCTAGTTACCTTAAACGACATAATTGCGCTGAGGGAGAAGGGACGGGGTGGAGGTAGGGTTGGACGAGACACACTCTGCGTAGAATGCTCTATAACTATAACTAAACTGTCCTTCTACAAAGGGAGTTTTGCAGGCAAATAAGTGATAGCTCTTTTATCCTGGTTGGACGAGAGTCCGCTGATAGCTTTTATCCTGGTTGAAGAGTCCGCCAAGCAAATTATGAGGGTGAAATGTACATCATACTGGTTGGATGCCCCTTCAGAGCTGGCAAAACTGACTAGAAACATATTCACTTAAGCGAAGAGTAACTCACCATAACTGGTAGCATTTTCATTTGATCTAAGATTTTTCATTTGAAGAAGATTTTTATCGAAGAAAAAAACAAAATTTCAGGTGTGTTTTTTGGATGGTGTGTTTTAGAGAATTGTGTGAATGAAGTTTCTAGTTTTTTTGTTTTTTTTTTTTAATGACCTGAGAGTTCACTTCAACGCAGTGACAGCCCTGGTATGGTCTTTGCGCTCGGCTTGGCTATAAGCGACATTAGCTTGCCTTAAGGAGCCACAGAGTCGTGCAAGAGTACAACTCCACAAGGCAGATACCATCAACCACCTGGAGGAAGAAGACAGAATTTGAATACAGAAAAATCAACGTTGATCTCTTCAAACTCCTGTTTTGGATTAAACAGACAAGGGGCTTATGGGGTCCAGAACTCACTGGATTATGTGGATGTACACCACACCGGGCGCTGATTGTTTTTTTTTTTTTTTTTTTAGTTTCCTGCAAGAACACGGAGAAAACACGAAAAATCCACCATGGGTATCAGCTTATTAGCCTCAACGACAGACTGTCCTCCTCCTCATTCCCCTGCGTGGGTGGTGGTGATGGTTTCGAGGGTGATGGTGGCGTGGGAGGGGGTGGGGGGGGGGGAGGTGAGGAGGAGGAAGGAAGAGAAGGGGTTCACACAATGATTTGAAACTATGGCTGTGTTTACACACGCACGTAGACGGTCCCGTCCAATTATGATAACAGCACTGATATTAGTCAAGTCAAGTCAAGTCAAGTCAACTTTATTATCTCAATTTGAGAAATTAATTTGTGGTCACACACATTCACAGCAAATAAACAATAATTTAGCCACGTTACCCATTTTCTCACATATGACATACATTCATATAGAGGAATTTGGATTTCAATTAAACATCTTCTCGGTTCATGAAATCAATGGACAGGGGAAGAAAACTTTGCTTAATAATAGTAATAATGATAATGATAATGATGGTAACAATAATGATATTAATAATAATTTAGTAGCAGTAGTAATGATGATGATGATGATGATGATGATAATAATAATAAATAATAATAATAATAATAATAATAATAATAATAATGATAATAATAACATTGACATTAATAACAATAACAATATAATGATAATAACAATAACAATACTGATAATAATAATGATAACGTAAACGTAAAATTTTTATAATCAACATGCACATTTACTGGAATGCTGCAGCACGAGTTAAAAGGAAAATTTAGGCTTAGCTAATCTTGAAAGCGACGTGTGATGCTGATTGTCATTGCTCATTTGTGTAACGGTAAAAAGATTCAAGGCAAGGCAGTCTCTATGCCCATTTAGAGAATGAGATGAATGTATAACCATCACAACAACCATCTACCCCCCCCCCCCCCCCCAACAACAACAGCAGCAGCAACGACAACAACAAATTAAAACAACAAGAGAAGGATCAAAATGAAGAAACAAGCATGTTCAAAACTATATGTGTGTTTACATCATATTCGCTGTGTTTTCATTGGCAAATAATTTTACCAACATATTAGTTACAAAAAGAAATCTAGTTTGAGCAGGACTTCTTCTTTTCTTTCTTCTGGAAAGCAGCATATGATGATCTAGAATCTGTTGTTTGTTTTGTCATTTCATTAAAAAAAAAAAAAAGGCACATACGTAGGGTTATAAGATTTATCAGCAACATCACTTGTGGAATATTTCAGA
>JADBJO010005020.1:105000-107500 GCA_016801955.1 Conus betulinus | reverse complement strand
CAGTTTATTTCTAAGAACAAGTTAAGAAATGTTCGACGTCAACATAATTTCCGTTACCTTTTCTGGTTTTAGAGCAGCTGTAATTGAGTGTACACGAAAAACTAGAATGCAGGTTGAAAATACTAATAAAGGCTTAAATACGCATAAATGTTTTTAAAAAAAAAAGCTAAAGTCAGTTTGAAAAGGGTCAAAATGATGCTTTAAACTAAATGTTAAACATGACTGGGAAATTGCTTTTTATATCTTAGCAAAGTTTCTTGTGCAAAGATGAAATAGCTACAGTTTCCGATAACATACAGATGCCTTGGGACTATTGTTGTAATGAAGAAAAATGGGTGTATTGCACAGTGATGGATATACTTTCAGTAGCTTAGTTAAGGATACTATCTCATATATGTTTTGGCACTGTACTGCTATTCAACGTTTTGGCGAAACTCTGGTTGATTTAATGAATGAGAAATGCCTTCTACATTTTATTTGCAGAAAGACAAAAAAAATTACAGATGGGCCATGCATTTTATTTCATTGTATTATTTGCTATACAAAAAAAATATACAGATGGGCCCTATTTCATTGGTGTACCACAGAACTAAGATCTCCTAAACTGCAAGTATTCCTCAGTAAGCTGAAAAAAAAAAAAAGCCGAAGAGCATATTGCTCGAAAATGTTTTTATGTAAATATTTCATTTCCAGATGGCTCCCTTATACGCCGATGTTTGCAGACCCAGACTGAACTTGTATATTATATCATTATCGATATGATTGCAACCCTCTAGAACTGTTATTGTGTGGTCCCAACGCATCCCCAATGCAAATTGTGCAGAGCATTTAAAAAATCAACGTTTGTAGTCTTTCGTATTACACTTGCCTCTCTCTCTCTCTCTCTCTCTCTCTCTCTCTCTCTCTCTCTCTCATCTCTCTGCCAGTCAGATAAATTTCAACCTGTTGTCTTCAGAATGTAAGTTGGTGTTTTGATTTTGACTGATGTGCTTCTTACGTTCATTTCTATCATTCGTTTACTCTTTATCTTTATTTGCGTTTTATTTTTGAGACATATCTTGAATGAAGATGCCTTCTTCATGAAAAGAAAACAGAAAAATAGTCACATCTTGTTGTTTAAATCAATTTATGAAATATCTTTATCAGTAGAAATATTCATCATTTTTCCTGTGTTCAAAACTTTGCACACAATTTTATCTGAGGTTGTCTGTGCCTGTCATAGGCCATTTGTGGTTTTCACAGTTAACAGTGACACCTCCTCAATATACAAAACCTATAAACCATGCCCCTTCACGATACCTCCACGTATGACTCCGCTGACCAGTCTGTCTTACAATACAGCTGACCATCCTCCAAGTGATAACCTAATTACCTCGTAGATTTCGTTCATTTCATTCAGTGTGTGTAACTTGCACTACTTTCCTTACTAGGTGATTCAAGGAACGAGATGTAAAAATACTTACACATTCTTCTCTGTCAATAGCTCGCATAAGTAATGTCTGTTTTTCACTGACATATTCCTTTATTATACAAACACGTATTGAACGACCAGGAACTTGGGCACAGTTCCGAGAGAGAGAGAGAGAGAGAGAGAGAGAGAGAGAGAGAGAGAGAGAGAGAGAGAGAGAGAGAGAGAGAGAGAGAGAGCATGTGTATACGTGTATAAGTACCCGTGCACGAGCATGTTTGCGTGCGTGTGTGCGTGCGAGCGTGCGTACGTACGTGCGTGTGTGTGTGTGTGTGTGTGTGTGTGTGTGTGTGTGTGTGTGTGTGTGTGTGTGTGTGTGTGTAAAAATACAAGATTTTTTTAAATCTGGACAGTAGTGCATCCAGTCTCTAAAAACAAATGATCAGCAATCTTCAGAATCGGGTCTGGTCTGTATTTGTGACTTACATTAACAGGGGAAAAAAACCGAAACGGACAGAAGAAAGTTTTCAACTGACGCTAATTTAATGCACAAACACTATACACACAAGTGAATTCTCGACAAAGAGGTCACACGTTGTAAACAACAAACATGACAATGCCCAGAACATTACGCCCTGACAGCAGTCAGCACAAAAAATGAGGACAACCCTGTGTTTCATTTCACCCCCCCCCCCCCCCCTCCTTTAAATGATAGAGTTATGGGGTTTACACAGACAGGGAACAGGAAAAAAAAAAAAAACAAAACAAAAAAAACACCAGTCCTCCCGTAACTGTTCTGCCAGTTCCAGACTCTCTTCTAACAGAAAGAGTGAGTAGTGACGCAGAAAGCGACACCTGTTCTGCCTTGCGAGACGAGTTCGTCAGGTTGGTTATTGGCTTTTGGCTGATTTAGAGCACTTACACATTACCAAGGGGGGGGGAAAAGAAACAAAAAAAAAAAAAAAAAAAAAAAAAAAAGGACAGAAAAACCTGTAAAAGACATATACAAATATTCAGCGAAGAGGCAAGAACGATTTTTTTTTTTTCAATGAAAGGTGATGATCCCATTACTGCCTTCCAAGTGTGCTGCGT
>JADBJO010005020.1:87500-95000 GCA_016801955.1 Conus betulinus | reverse complement strand
CACTTGGAGGCCAAGTCTAAAGTTAGACCTGGGCCACTTCAGCACACACACTCCTTCATTCGTTTTTACCGAGAAACCACTATTTTGATGATGCAATAGAGGTTGGGGTGAGGAGGAGGGGGAGGAGGGGAAGGAAGAGGAGGAGGTGGCGGAGGGGAAGGAGGAGGAGGGAGGAGGAGGAGGAAGAGGAGGAAGATGACGCAATACAGTTTGGGGGTGAGGGGGAGAGAGGAGAGGGTGGAAAGGGAGAGGAGGAGCCGGAGGAGGAGGGAAGAGGAGGAGGGGGGAAGGAGGAGGAGGGAGGAAGGAGGAGGAGATGACGCAATACAGTTTGAGGTGTGAGGGGGAGAAGGAGGAGGTGGAAAGGGAAAAGGGAGGAGGAGGAGGGAGGAGGAGGAGGGGGGGGAAGGAGGAGGCGGAGGAAGAGGGGGAAAGATGACGCAATACAGTGGGGGGGTGAGGAGGAGGAGGAGGAGGAAGAGGAGGAAGAGGAGGAGGAGTAGCAGGAGGGGAGGGAAGGGGAGGGAGGAGGACGAAAGAGAAGGAGGAGGAAGATGACACAATAGAGTTGTAGGTGAGGAGGAGGAGAAGGAGGAGGAAGAGGAAGAGGAAGAGAAGGAGGAAGAAGAAAAAAAAGGAGGAAGGAGGACGACGACGATGACGACGACGATGACCGACGTGGAAAAGAAGGAGGAGAGAAGGAGGGGGTGGAAGAGGAGAACTAAAAGAAAGACCCGGGGAGGAAGAGACTAGAAAGAAGTAGAAGATATGTAACCAGAAAGAAAAAAAGACAGCAAGGAAAATTAAGACACAGAAGGAAAAGCGGGAAAAGAACCACTACAAGAAAAAAATAGACTGAAAAAGAGGAAGACAGTAGGAAGGAGAAGAGGAGTAGGAAGTAGAAAAGGCGGAGGCGCAAAAGGATGAGGATGAGGGAAAAGAAGAAGGAAGAAAAGAAGAAGAAGAAGAAGAAGAAGAATAAGAAAAGGAAGAAGAAGAAGAGAAGAAGAAGAAGATCAACAACAACAACAACAACAACAATAACAACAAAAACAACAACAACAACAACACAAAAAGAAGAAAAGGAACCAGAAAGATTAGGGAAAGAATAATGGCAATAGCAACACGGCAAAAAACAGCAAGAACGAAAACGAAACAGAAGAAGAAGGAGGAGGAGAAGAAGTAAAGGAGGAGGAGAAAAAGGAAGAGGGAGGAGGAAAGAGGGCGGAGGAGGAGAGGGAGGGGGACGAGGAAAAGAATGAGAAGAAGGAGAAAATAAAGAAAAGAATGAAGAAGAAGAAGAAGAAGAAGAAGAAGAAGAGGAGAAGATGATATGGATGGTTGTGCATGCTACTCCTCCTATTTACCCATAGACCTCATAAAACATTGTCTTTGTTCTGTTCTGTCTGGCTGTCTCTGTCTTCTACCTATTTTCCTCTTATTTTCATGCTGCTTTAGTTTTCCTTTTTTTTCCCTTTCCCCCCCCCCCCCCACCCTTTTTTTTTTATTTTGTTTTCTTTTTTTTTTTTTTTTTTTTTTCTTTATTCCTTTGTGAATCGTTATAATTCTAAACACTCACATAGATGTTAGGATACTTAAATGTGTTTGTGCTTATTTCCTAATCAACTTGGTTAAAAAGGTCATGGTGGTGATGATGATGATGATGATGGTGGTGTTGGTGGTGGTGGTGATGATGATAATGGTAAAGAAGAAGAAGAAAGAAAGAAGAAGAAGAAGAAAGAACAACACACAACAACAACAACAACAACAACGACAACAACGACGACAACAACACAACAACAACAACAACATTATTAATAACAACAACGACGACGACGGCGACAACAACAACACAACAACAACGACAACAACACCAAAAGAACGAAAAGGAACAAGAAAGGAGAAAGATTAATGCCAATAACAACATCAAAAACAGCAACAACGAAAAAGAACAAAGGTGGAGGAGGAGAAGAAGAAGAAGAAAGAAGAAAGAAAGAAGAAGAAACAGAAGAAGAAGCGGAAAGCAGAAAGAAGAAGAGGACGGGGAGGAAGTGGCGAGGGAGGAAAAAGGAAGGAATAGGGGAAGAGGAGGGAGGAGACGAGGAGGAGGAGGAGGGAGAGAGAAGAAAGAAGCAAGAAGAAGAAAAGAAAGAAAAAAGGAAAGAAAGAAAGATTGAAAGAAAGACAGAGAAGAAGAGGGAGGAGGGAGAAGTTCGTCGAAACAAATACAGCATTTACAATCTTGGTTACCTTGCACACACACACACACACACCACACACACACACACACAACACGCACACACACCACACACAGCACACGCACGCACGCACGCACGCACGCACAGGGGCACGCAGGCACACACACACACACCCCGCACGCCACGCACGCATGGCACGCGGCACACACACACACACACACACACACACACACACACACACACACACACCACACGTGCGCGCCGCGCGCCGCGCCCCCCCCCCCCCCCTCCCGTTCCCCCCCACCCACCCATCCATCTCCATACGACACACACACACAACACACACACACACACACACACACACCAGTGCCTAGGTCTTGGATTTTTCTCTCATTATTTCTGAAAGGCTCCTTTACAACAAAGGCAATGACGTCAATGGTCAAGGGGCGGACCAAAGCACCGGCGGAGTTGCACTCCACAATTTTTCCTCATCGCTTGAGCCATTGACCTAATGACAACGAAGTGACGTGTCAACTGGTGTTGCGTTGGACCGGTGTAGCTTCTTCGAATGCCCCCCCCGCCCCATGATGGTTCCTTCCTCTCCCCCCCCCGCCCCCCCCCCGCTGGATGATCATGGATGATGATGGTCAATAATGGGGAGGGAAGGTGGGGGAGAAGAGTTTAATAAATTATTCCCTCCCTCCCCCCCCCCCCCCCCCCCCCCCCCCCCCCCCCCCCCCCCCCTCCCCCCCCCCCCCCCCCCCCCCCTCCCCGCTGTGTATAAGAAGTACATGCCAGTTCTTCGTAGAGATTAAAGGTGAAGGACATTGACTTTAATCTCCAAACACCTCAACGGGTTATTTATCTTTACGAGTTGAACGTTAACAGGATGTCGATCTTTAAAGAGTTAATGGCTAACCTGACATTGATCTTTAGAAGAGTTAAGAGTTAAGAGGACGTTAATTTTGAATTTCTAGGAGTTAAAATCATCATTCTGCCGCCGAACGAAAGAAACAAACAAATTACTCGACAAAAAACGCAATGTTGTTTTGATGTCTTGGTCTTCTTCAGACAAGACAAACACCATTCAAGACAATGAAAATGAAAAAACGAACTGTCACTTACTGTGGTCAATTTTTGAGGAGTTAAGTGACCGTTCGTTCTTTGTGTTTATTGATCTAGAATGTTGTTTGTCTTGCCTGAAGAAGACCAAAGAGGTCGAAGAAGCGAGTCGTGTTTGTCGAGTGATTTGTCTGTTTCTTTCTGTTCGGCGGCAGTCGCGGCAGAATGACTTTTCTTTTAAGTTTGTAATCTCTAGGAACTGAAGTCTAACTGGACGTTCATTTTGTAGACCTGAGGGGCCAGTAGGACCTTAATTTTTAAGAACACAAAAAACAACAACAACAATAATAATAATAATAATAATAATGATAATAATAATAATAGTGATAATAATAATAATAATAATAATAATAACGATTTATTTATGGGTGCTTATCTTACATCATAAGCCCTAAGCGCTTACAAATACATAAAAAAGTTTGAAAAAAAAAAAAAAAAAGCTTAAATGGAAACCAACAAGAAGATGAACATCGCAATAAATGCGATGCATCTACAAACAAGGGTGTGCATACACACACCACACACACACACACACCACACACACACACACACACACAACACACACACACACACACGATCCCACACACACATGGCCAATTTTCTTAGGGCCGAAGACAAACAAAACATTAATTTCCAAGAGTTTTAGAGGCCCCTAACTGGGCTTTAAGTTCCGAGAGTTGAAGGATAACAGGTCCTTTAAATTTCTAATGCTGAAAGCTAACGGAACGTGAATATTTACGTGCTTAAGATTAACAGGGCGTGAATCTCTAAGAGGTGAAGGCGATATAAACATTAAACTCGAAGAACTGAAAGACGTTGACCTTGAGAGCAAATGATAACAGAACTTAAATCTTTTAGAGGCTGAAGGTTAAGGGGGCCCGTAATCACTTTTTTTTTGGGGGGGGGGGGGGGGGGTGGGGGGGGGGGGGGGGGGGGGGGGGGGGGGGGAGAGGGGGGGGGGGTGGGGGGGGGGGGGGGGGTGGGGGGGGGTGGAAGGGGGGAGGGGGGGCATACCAACACTACCTAAAAGGAGTAAAACCACAGACTGACAGGTCTGGTAGGGATGTTAGAAATACCACGGGGGAGAAAAAAAATGGCAGGGGTGAAGGCCTGCATGGTTTTTAACCCGAAGCAAAATATGCTGCAAAACTGCCGACCTGCCCTACTCTAAACACCACTGCAAAACTCTATTCGCTGCCTTTGTTCTCGGCCCTCGGACTCTTTCATATATACATATATAACAAGAAAGAAAAACAAAGAAAGGGAGAAAAACAAACAAAAAACAACCGAAACACACACCCCACACACACCACACACACACCACACACACACACACCACACATATATACAATATATATATATATCTGAGCTGGAACTTATGTTGTAGTTTGTTTGTTTCTGAGCTGTTACTTGGGTTGTTATGTTGGTGTCTGAGTGTTAGTGTTGTTATTAGAGGAGTGAGAGGACAGAGAGGAGGGAGGAGAGGGAGGCGAGAGAGAGAGAGTGGAGGAGAGAGAGGCAGAGTGAGGGAGAGGATTGCGAGGAGCAGACAGAGGGAAGGAGGGAGGAAGATGAAGGCTGAGGGGGAGGAGGGGAGAGGAGGATTAGGGAATGAGAGAGGGGAGAGAGAGGAGGGATACTAGAGGATGAGAGTTTGTGGACGATGAGAGACTGAGAGGAGAGAGAGAGGAAGAAAGGATCGAGAGTATGAGCGAGGGGAGGGGGAGGGAGACCGGGGAGGAGAGGAGGGAGTGAGGGGAAGATAGAGGAGCGAGAGAGGAAGAGAGAGTGAGTGTCAAGGAGAGGCGAGAACGGAGAGAGGAGGAGGAGAGAGAGAGGAGAGGAGGGGCATGAGGAGGAAGGGATGGAGGAAGGAGAGTGAGGAGAGGAGAGAGAGGAGGAGAGAGGAGGGAGGAGAGAGAGGGGGGAGGAGAGAGAGAGAGGAGAGTGAGAGAGGAGGGCGAGAGACTGAGAGAAGAGAGAGAGAGAAGGAGGATGAGGAGAGAGGGAAGAGGAGGAGAGGTCGGAGAGGGAGGAGAGAGAGGGCCGAGAGAGGGAGAGGAGGCGGGGGGAGAGAGGTAGAGAGAGAGAGAGAGAGGAGAGAGAAGAGGGAGAGGGGGAGGAGGAGGATGAGAGCGGGGGAGGGGGAAGGAGGACGAGGGAGGGAGAGAGAGGAGAGAAGAGAGTGAGGAGAGAGGGAGAGAGGAGAAGAGGTAGAGAGAAGAGAGGAGGGAGAGAGAGAGAGAGAGGGGGAGCGGAGAGAGAGGAGGGAAGAGAGAGAGGGAGGAGACGAGAGAAGAGGAAGGAGATGAGAGGGGAAGAGGGGGAGAGGAGGGAGAGGGAGAAGAAGGGGAGGGAGGGAGGGGGGGGGGATGGGGGGGGGGGGGGGGGGGGGTGAGGGAGGGCTAGGGAGGAGAGGAGGATTAGAAAGGGGAAAGGGGGGGGGGGGGGGGGGGGTGGAGGGAGGGGGAGGGGGGGAGGGGGGGGGAAGAAGGGAGAGAGGATGGGGGGGGGGGAGAGGAGAAGGAGAGAGGCCGTTGTTTGTAACATTTTGAAGAGGGCACATTGTCGTAAGTAGATATGTCTGTTGGGTGGAACATCCGAGGAGGAAGGTACATTGTCGTAAACAGATCTGTCTGTTGTTTGTAACGTCTGTTGTAAAATATATATGCCTGGTGTTTGGAACATTTGAAGAAGGTACATTGTCGTACATATATAATAATGTCTGTTGTTTGTAACATTTGAAGAAGGATATTGTCGTAATTATATTTAACTTTTGTTTGTAACATCTGAAGAAAGCATGTTGTCGTAAATATATATGTCTGATGTTTGTGACACCTGAAAAAAGGTACACTGCCGTGTGTGTGTGTGTGTTTTGTTGTTGTTGTTTTTGTCGTATATTAAATAAATGTTACTTTGCTCTGTAGTATCTAAAATTGTTTATAGTTTGGCTTGTTCTCTTCCATTTATTGTTCAGATCTTTGCCAATGGTTGTTAATCCTGCCACTAGACATGGGCTTCGGATACCTGCACTCAAAACGTGTGATTTTTCGTTTCATATTACTAAGCACATTGCCAGTACAGACGCGTATATGGTTGTGTGTGCTGCCATGTATACATCCGTTTGTATACACAGTCACTCAAACCAAAATATGACACCTGGGTTGAAAGCAAGTGTTCATATTGGAGAGCTGGGTGGTCAACTCTGATAATTATAGATTGCAGGCGAGAAAAAATGCACAAATCTGAGATTTTTCGAATGCATAATACAGGGTAATAAACAGGGTAATAAACACACACCCACACACACACACACACACACACACACACACAACACACACACACACACACACACACACACACAAAACACACACACACACACACACACACACACACACACACACACACACACACCCATCAACAAGACGACGACGACGACAATAATACAACTACAATCAATCATAAGGATAATAATAATAGTCCACCCTGTTTTAAGGAAGAAATATGAAATGCATTTTATGGAAAATATTTAGTAAGTGGACAGTATCCTAGCAACGTTATGTTGCTGTTATCATATGTCTGAAAAAGGCTCTCATGTAAACTATAGAGTTATTGAACTTGCAAATATACTCAAACATAAGATTCTACAATAAACACTTGAAGCTTTTAAAATGTTGCGTCTAAGTTTTTTTTTTGTTTGTTTAGTTTTGTTTTGTTTTTGTTTGTAGGCTACCAAATCGATTCAACTGTTAGTTTAAATCGAGTAACGTATGCGCTTTTTCTTTTGACATTAGATTCTCCTCATCAGTGTGAAGGTATTCTAATCTTCTGCCTGCCTTATGTTAGGTGACACTGCAGTCTCGTTTTATGACTGTATGTTAATTAAACAATATAACAATTTTTTTTTTTTGCCTGTTCTACAACAGAGCAATGTGTGTAATTCCCATGTTTGCGATTTTCAAAATGCGATTTTTGAATGTGTTCTAATTCTGCGTCAAATCTCTTTCAGTGGGTCATGCACGAACTGTGTTTAAGTTTCCGGTAGTTTGATGTGTGCATGTGGGTGGAAAAACAGGTCGATGGAAAAACACAGATCACGTATGCAAGCCTAAAATAAAAAAAAAAGAAAAGAAAAAAGTAAAGAAAAGAACAAGGGCAATAAATAGTCTTGTTAACCCTA